>JAULKJ010000011.1:7831709-7842409 GCA_032355405.1 Rubia balearica | reverse complement strand
TTCTCTCTCCTCCTCCCCGCCGCCCTCCTCCTCTCCTCGCCCACCACCTGAAGCTTCTCCTTTGCCCACCGCCAGAAGCTCCTCAATTGTCCACTGCCTGAATCTCCTTCGTCGCCCAACGCCTGAAGCTCCTCAATTGTCCACTGCCTGAATCTCCTTCGTCGCCCAACGCCTGAAGCTCCTACTCAATGTCGCCCTCCACCACCCTACCCCTCCCCCCGCCACCCTAGCCCCCCTACACCTAGACCCATCCGGTCTTTGTCCTCTCCCCGCCGCCCTCCTCATCTCCTTCTTCAAACCGCATGAAACTCCTTCTCCCGCGTCCGCTCCAAGCTCCTCCTCTCCACCTCCTCAAGCTCCCCCTCCCCACCGCCTGGACCCCACATCTATCCCACCAATTTCATATGTTCAAGTTCGCTGCCCTTTCCGCTAACAACCTTTTCCCCTAGGACACCACCAATAGCCGGTGCGAAATCCTAGCCCCAGGACACCGCCAATCAATTTCTCCGGGCAGCGCCACCGCCGTGGAACCCTAACCCCAGGACGACCTTCAGAACTCAGATCCCCAGCGCCGCTCAACTAAACACCGGGACCCGAGCGGGGGGATGGGAAGCTACTGGAAAGGCCTTCATCGGAGCGGCTCAGACCTTCATAGAGGGGAGAATTAAGCTGTGGAAAGAAGAAAATAATCGGGAAGGGGGGGTGAAGAAGACGATGGAGGAATGAAACCTCTTTTTATTTTATTTTTTAAAGTCAGTGGCAAAATCATCTTTTCACATAAATTCAACCATAAATCAGTTGACTGAAAAGTCAAACGATTCAAGGATTATACTAGCACTTTCTAAAATTGCAGAGTTATATTGTCACTTTCACCTTAAAGTCATGAATATTTTACCACTTTATTCTAAAATAAATAAAGTACTCGCCGGCCGGAACCTTGATTGTCCCACCGTTTTTCCCTTTGTTTTGAGAACGAATTTTCCTACCAATAAGAAATATAGGAGCAGCTACGAAAAGGTAAACCACCCACGGTGATCCGAAATGCCGGTGGCGGCGCAACCACCGCCAGCGGCGGTGCCCACCTTATATTAACGAAAAAATGGCGCCTGGTGCATTAAAATAATAATTCTCACAGTCCTTGCTTATCCTCTAAGAAATCACCAAATCCATAAAATACCCCTCTAAAAACTTCTCATTTTCAGAGAAAAAAGAAAGAAGAAAAAACGAAAGTGATGAAGAAAGCCGAGTTGGTAGTCATCCCTATACCCGGGGTAGGTCACCTGACCTCCACCCTGGAACTCTCAAAGCTTCTCACTTCCCGGAACGACCGGTTGTCGGTCACCGTTCTGGTCATGAAGCCGCCCACCGACCAAAAAGCGGTGCCGAAATCCTCCGATCCAAGGATCAGACTCATCGAGTGCCGCCGCGAAGAGCCGCCACAGGACCACAACAGCACCGCCTCTCCCCGGCTCGCGCTGTTCGAGTTCATCGACAGTCACAGGGCCCACATGAGGGAGATTCTGCAAGAAATCAGAACCTCGGAGACCGCCGACTTGGCCGGAATCGTCATCGACATGTTCTGCACCTCCACCATTGATTTGGCTGACGAATTCGGAGTTCCGTCCTATCTCTACTACACTTCCGGGGCAGCGATGTTAGGGCTCGTGTTTCATTTACAGAGCTTGAGGGACGACTCCGGCGTCGACGTGACGGAGTTTAAGGATTCCGACGAGGAATTGGCTGTGCCCACGTATATGAATCCTTTTCCGGCTAGGGTTCTGCCGTCGGGGATCTTCAACAAGGAAGGAGGTGATATGTTTCTGAATCAGGCCCGGCGGTATAGGGAGACGAAAGGGATCATCATCAACACTTTCCAGGTTGGTACCTCATTAGTCACAATTATTTGTCTGAATACTAATCTCGATTATGAAAAATCTAAATCTAGCTCCCTCTTATTCCAGGAGCTCGAGTTTCACGCAATACAAGCTCTGCTTAACGATGGAAAGATCCCACCGGTTTATCCAATCGGGCCAATTTTGAAGCTCGGAAACATCGCTGATCTGAACCCGAACAGCGAAATGATTCTGAAATGGCTCGATCTCCAGCCTGATTCCTCAGTTGTTTTCCTTTGTTTCGGAAGCATGGGAACTTTCAGCGACGAACAAGTACAGCAAATTGCCCATGCAGTCGAGAAAGCTGGATGCCGGTTCTTATGGTCTCTGAGAAAGGCTAAAACAGGTATCAGAGTCACTCGTTTTTATTATAAAATCAATTGTTACACGCTTCTATTATAAAATCAATTGTTACTACGTAGATGCGACCATAATCTCATGTACGTTCCTGCTTAAGATTCCTAGCTACTTTTTATTTTCTTCTATACCAACTAATTATTTCCTTTTTAATTTGAACAACTCATTTTAATCCTCCACTTTTCCGACCACATCATCATGCGTAAATGTTTTGGAAAAGGGAAATAGGAATGTTACACTGAGACGGAGGGAGTATTAAACTAACATAGGTGTGCTTATAAATAAAGATTACCTATTTTGGTTTATTTTAAAAGTATGAGAGATACAAGATTATATTTTCTCCCAAAAGTAGGCTATGCTAATTTTAGAAGCATTTGTTTATCATATGTTTAGCAGTTTACTATATGTAAAACACTTATAACTTTTGCAAAAAACACCCAATCTACCACCTATATGGAACTTTTACACCCAATCATTGTGAACTTTACATTCTATCAATAGGAATTTTAGAGCTCCCCGAAGACTACGAAAACCTGGAGGAAGTTCTGTCGGAAGGGTTCTTGCAGAGGACTGCCGATGTCGGGAGAGTGATCGGATGGGCACCTCAGGTTGCAATTCTTTCCCACGCAGCAGTTGGGGGCTTTGTTTCGCACTGTGGATGGAACTCGACCCTGGAGAGCATCTGGTGCGGTGTTCCACTCGCCACGTGGCCGCTCGCTGCGGAGCAGCAGGCCAATAGCTTTCTGCTGGTGAAAGATCTGGGGTTGGCAGTGGAAATCAAGATGGATTACCGGAAAGAGTTTGAGATCGAGACGGCGGAGATTGTGAGTGCTGATGTGATTGCAAATGGGATTAAGAAGCTGATGGATCCTGGGAATGGAATCAGGGAGAAGATGAAGGAGGTGAAGGAGAAGAGCAGGTTGGCGCTTGGTGAAGGAGGATCATCATCATCTTCTTACTTGAAGAGTTTTCTTGACAATGTAATTGGTAGTATTCCTTAATTTGATTTTGTGGGATGTGGGATGTGGAATGTGGAATGTGTAATTGAATGTGTTAAACTTAACAATGTTTAGTTTTCTTTTCTGGTTGCAATGAATAAGAAATTAATGCATGTTGTTTGGAATTATAATTTTTTTCACCAAATAATGAAATTGGAGAGCATTATCAGATCGTCTAACAATTAGATCAATTATTAGGGGTGGGAAAAAATTTTAAAAAATGAATAATTCAAATTCGAGTAAGCCAAACCAAATTTAAAATGCCGTTTTTGGATAATCGAATTGAGTAAACTGATTCTTGAATAAGGTTTTTTATTTGGTTGTTGATATTGAAACTCAATTTGAAAACTGACCCGAGCACAAACCGAATTGCAATTAAAAAAATTGATTATATATATTAATAATATAATTTTAAAACTCTAAAATTGTTATAATTGAATTTGTATTGTAATTGTTGGATTTTTATTTTAAACACTTGAGTTTGGTGATTTAAAAATTAAATTACATCTTTTTATATAATTATAAATTAGTTTATATATTTTTAGTAATTTTTAAATAAAATTTTCTATGAATTTGGTTTATTCGGTTTTAAATCATATTCAAACCGAAACCAAATTTCGAATTCGGTTAGGATAATTTAATTTTTAAAAATTATTTGGGTCTATTTCGATTTTGAATTTTTTAGGGGCAGAACCGAATAATCTGAATCGAATAAACCAAAAATCGATTAAACTCACCCGACGCCCATCCCTATCAATTATAACAAATTTTATTTCTATAACGTTTAAAGTTAAGAATCCGTCTCTTGAAAGACGGTCTTTCCATAAGTTATGGAAAGACCAAGGTTTAAACTGTAAAGTTGAAAAAATCAAAATGAAATTTTTGGGTTGTACTAATCGGGTCATAAACTTATCACTCATGCATCTTGTATAATAAAATTTAATATTGCAACTAAAACCTTTAACCTTTCTATAATTCTAATTCAACCCCGTCTTTTCATATGCCTTTGGAAAGACGGTCTTTCCCAAGATTTTGCCTAAAGTTAAATTATAATCATTGAATCTGTCTCTTGAAAGATGGTATTTCCATATGTCATGGAAAGACTAAGGTTTAAAGTGTAAATGAGAAGAAATGAATATAAAAATTTGGGTAGTTTATAACTACTACATGTTGCATAATAAAATTTTACTATTGCAACTAAAATCTTTTACATTTTATTATTCTAATTAAACTTATCTTTCCATAAACTTATGGAAAGACTATCTTTCCATAAATTTATGAAAAGACGGTTTTTACATGAACTGTCTTTCCATAAATTTATGGAAAGACGGTTTTTACATGAACTTATGGAAAGACGATCTTTCCCAAGATTTTGTCATAATCATAAATATTTTAAAGGGTTATGAAAACTTGTTGTCATTAATGAAACAAAATGACCTCGTTGCATTGTTTATATGTTAATTATAAAATGATCTCGTGTAGTGTTAAAATGGTCTAAAACAAGATAGAAAGGGGTGGTAAATGGGTGGATGGGTCAAATTTGAGTTGGGTAAAATGGGTATATAAAAAATACGGGCATGACCCATTTTATAATGGGTCAAAATGGGTTTGGTCAAAATGGGTCGGGTTGAAACCCGCTCAACCCACGGGAAGAATATCATTTAACTCGCGGGTCAAAAATGGGTAAACCCTTGGGTTTCAACCCACACATGAACCCATATGGGTTTATCTACCAACCCATATTGGTAAAACTCACGGGTTTCAACCCATATATTGACCCATATAGGTTTATGTACCAACCCATATAGGTAAACCCACGGGTTTCAACCCATATATTGACCCATATGGGTTTATATACAACTCATATTAGTAAACCTGTGGTCAACCCACAAACCCAACCCGCCCAGCCTATATTTTTAACTACTAATTTGACCCAATACTCATTTTACTCATACCCACCCGGGTTTAACAATAGACAACCCGCTGGACCCACGGGTTACAAGTCTATTTTGTCACCCCTAAAGATAGATGATGCTGATATTCACAAATAATGATGCTTGTAACGATGTATATACTATTACAAATTAGAGTTATCGTAACAATTTCCTTGCAACACTTATTCAAAATGTTACAATAGATTATAAAGTGTTATTTAATCTTTTGAAAAGTGTTACATAAATATTTAAAAGTGTGACCTAAATTTTAAAAAAGTGTTACGTTATAATTAATGCAACATCACCTTAGGTAATACTTGTAAAAGAGTTAATTTAGGTTCTAATAATACTAAGTTGGACCAATTGCAAAATACTATTTGTAATGATTTTATTATTCTCACTAATTATAAAATGACTCTAGATCTTCATGTTACACCAATAAAATTGAGTCATGTATCTCTCCTAACTTAACTCTAATCTAATTATTTAACCTGATAAACATTATTTTATTCATCAAATTAAATGCTCACCTTTTACTTGATTAAAACTGTCCCCTTTTCAAATCAATTAATCACATTTCCATTAAGTTCTCCATGGGACCTTCTCCATTCCAGCTGGTCATAATTAAACGAGATATCAGATCTGCAGCGTTCATCTTTCCCTTCCTTTTCCATTTTATCATGATCTGCATACAGACATGATTATGATGCAAAAAACAAACCCACAATCTTTCTGTTACTCATTTGATCACTGTAGATTGGCCATTTGTTCAGCTAGGATTTGGTAATAATACCATTACGATAACCTTTGTTGCTTAGAAAAAGATGGGATGATTTTGCAGGGTGTTTAGGATGACATTACAATCAAAGTACTAGGGAAAGTTTTTGTTAAGGTAAAAAATGAGTATTTAGTTCAATGAAAAAAATTAAATAAAAATTAATGTTAATTATGGTTAGGTAGTATTAGAGTTAAGTTAGGAGGGACACGTGGAACAATTTTACACAAAAGTGCAATAGAAAATCCTTATTCTTATTTAACAGTTAAACGGTTTAAAATAAAACTTTGTCATATATATGTATAAATAATATGTATACATACAGTATCAAAAGTACTCTATCATTGTATAAAAAATCCAAAATTTTGTTCTTTCCGATTATGTGTTTTTTTGAATTTTCTTCAGTGATATACTATGTGGATATAGTACAATGAGATATTTGTAGTTTTAAATATATCGTTAGAAGTTATATATTTTAGCAATTTATGATTGATAATATATAGTAAAGAATTAAAATTAGTAACATATTATAATATTAGTAAGTTATTTTTAGACAACTTGGATTTAGACTAGACAAAATGAGTTCAATATCCCCGATTGACACCACCACCATATCAAATTACAGAAAGCAAACAATTTCTATTATATGATAATTGAGATTAGAATGTCCTTAAATGCCATGTCTTTACTTCGTATAGGAGTAATTGAAATGATAACATAGTTCTGGTAGCTTATTTGCATTTCAATTCACTTCACTTCTGTTCAATTCAATTTATTTTAAATCAGTTCGGCTCAGTTTAGTTTAATTCAGTTCAATTCAGCATAAATTTAATTTTGGTGAAATTTAATTTTATTTAATCACACAATATTATTTTTCAATTCACTTATTTTTTCAGTTTAATTCAAATCAATTCACATTAGATCAAATCATATAAGCTTAAATAAGCTCTCGAAAACATGACGCCACACCTCATCACATTGAGAGCTAAACTTTTTGACTAATCAGATCTTATTATATTCTTTAAAATGAATTGATATAAATTAGATAATTAAGTGATAATAATGATGATGAAATTAAATTTTATTAGACTAAACGAAACTAAAAATAAATAAATAAATAAATTTAAATTCAGTTAAACTAAATTAAAATACATTGAAGTTTTAAAATAACACGCCTTAATGAATTTCACTGGACAAAATCAAGGTAAAACGTGACTCCGTGATCAATGGGGGTCAACAGTTTGTTAGAATTGAAATATCCACTGATTTTTGTGTAATTTGCCAGTGGTATCTAGTTGTTATGATTTAGGAGTACGACTGCTTTTTTTAAAAAATAAATTATTTATTAGTGTTGGAAAATCGTCCAACAGCCATTATAATAAAAAAAATAAACATATAATTCAACTATGGCCTCTTACAAAAATTAACCTGTTGCAAAAATATGGTTATGGGTGAGGATGCGGATATGAGTATAAAAATTTTAGGTGGATTTGGGTATATATGGATGTACCATAATTCGCACTCACCTCACCCCATTGTCATCCCTAATAATCCGTACTTGATAAGGAAATAGAAATCCTTCTATTCGACTGACTAACGATTAATTAGACCAATTATAAATATCCCGCTTCAATAACTTATGGTCAAATTATAATTATTTATACGTTGTGATACATATTTTAAAATTATAAGAATTTTATTGAAAAAATAAACATTAAATCACTTTACATCAATTATAAAATGAATCAATCTAACCATTAATCAGCGTAAAACAACATTTTGCATTAGTACTATACTCATATTTTGGAGACAATAATTAAGATACACTCGCCAGAGATGAAAATATATGAAATTGACAAAAGATAATATAAATTAAAAACAGTAATTAAGATACCTCGTCAATAATTCAGATACACTCATTAGAGATCAACATAAATGAAATTGCCGGATCAGTATAAATTAAAGAACACTCTGACGGATCAGCATAAATTAAAGAAGGTGCTCTGTTTTTAAGTTATAAATATTTTATTGCATTTTTCATTTATACACTATATTTAGTAAATTTCATTTTAAATTTAATTAAAGTAATTTTTAAGTCAAATATTATATTTTTATATAATATTTCTTATATTTAAACATTTAAACACACTTTATTATATGTTTTAACTTATAAAATGCAATATTTAAAATTTTAAAATACAATTATTAAGTTAAAAAGTAAAGTGACATTGTTTATAAACTTGTGGGCAGACCACATTTCCTAAAACTATCCCAAAATTATATGTATATGTATATGTCAGCTAAAACAGAACGTCGCAACAAACATATACTAGATAATCTTTAAACAGAAAGTCTCATGTTAGTTCGACTACCGGTTAGACCAATCATGAATAACACCGTTTTAGTTACTTGGGATGTATATCAATACAACCCTATCTACTTGAGTAAGTGCCAATATAACACTAAAATAATTTTTCGTGAAAAATAACTCTAACTAGTTGATGAAAGCGTCAATATAACCCTAAGACACAATTTACGGTGTTGACCAACATTAACAGCAAATAAAATAACTAAAATGCCCTTTGGCCTAAAACCTAAAATTGTTTGGACAATTTGCCATCAAATCACCACCAGATTGCCGACACCACCACCTTCCCCTCCCGCTAGCCCTGCCACCATCCCCCAGCCCCGCCGCCCCAACCCCCACCCCCAGCCTCACCGCCGTGTAAACCAATCGATCCCGCTACAACCATCCTCACCCACAGCCCCGTAGCCATGAAACCCAATCTCACCACCCCCAGTCCCACCTCCACCAACCCCAGCTCCAACCATGTCATCGTGAAACCCAATCCCAATCCCACAGCCACTCACACCCCCAGCCCCGCCGTCTAGAAAATGCTTACCTGCGAAGCTTCCACTTCACCACCCGCCGCCACCAGCCCCAGCCTTGCTGTCGTGGAACTCTAACATGTGAAGCCCACAACTCCACCACCCGTCGGCCACCCCACCACAACTATTCAAACAACCAAGTCATGGCCATTCTTTTCGGTCAAACCATTGGTTGACAAACTTGGTGGGCGAAATCATCTTTTCTCACCATACCTGAACTTCCTTTACCTCTTCTGATTTTTACACTAAAACTATCGCCAATTTTTGTTTGTTTCTTATCACCAGAACAATATTGTAACTGAGAATTCATTTTTCAAATAATTGATGAAAAAAATAAATAATGACCAACTAAGTTAGTACTTATGAGCCATGGTGGCTTCTCAAACCTTCGCCTTCGACCACTAGTTGGCCTTTGTTGATGCTCTGTCAATCTACATCCCTCCAAAATCTCTTAACTCCGATTCTCTTAAACTATATGCCTCTACCACCACCTCAGTCGTTTTCAGTAGCAAGCGCCCATGCCACCTCATCCACCATGAGTTGCAAATCTTCCTGATGTTGTCATTAGACTCAAAACAAGGTTACTCACCACCTAGGTATGCTCCAAACTACTTAGAGCCACAACGAGTAGAAGTCTTGGCTCCTTCCCACCACCATTGCAGGCACCACCTTTGATACTTAATACCATAAGTGTCACTAAATCAGCCAAAATGGATGACCTCCAATGGTGGACATTGGGAAGGGAAGGGGCAAGTGGTGTATGTTTCCTTCCAACTTTTTTAACTATGTGTATTTTGTTTGTCTTTTAAAGGTGGAAATACGTTGTAGTACACCCCCAAGAAAAAAACTAATGCAGGTTATACAATATTCGAGAAGAAAGTAGTTTGAAATGGTAGAATTCTTTGGTTAATATTTATTAAAGTTGTACTTGAATGGGCCATTTACAATTTTAATTAGTAGAAATTTTTTATTCCGATTAAGATTTTTTAATACCAAGATAGTATAAATATATGTGACATCTTTCATGAATCAAAGACACTATTTAAAAAAATAAATTCATTATATTAAATATGAAGAAGCAAAGAAAAAAATAATCAAGCAAAAGGTATTTAATTATCATATGATTTTTCATCAACTTAGATATCACGATACTTTTTATAAAGAGAGGAGAGCACAACTTAAATAATAAATAAGAAGAAGTCCATTTTAAAACCATCAATTATGTATTTTTTAGCCCTAGTTTGTCTTTAGTATATTATTTTTTGACCTTTGATTTAATTAATCTACTATCATTTTTATTTTATTTTAATGGTTGATTTGAAATTAATTTTTAATAAGTTTTGGTCCCCCTAAATAAAAATCTTATTTTCGCCCTTGATGAGCTCAATCAGATATGGAAATTTTTGTTGTCATGGTTGTGTGTTTGCTAATTGTTCCACTAGCTGCATGGTTGGAGAGATTGAGATAGGTGTCGTTTGGTTGGGGTATAGCGGCACGGTTAACATGGGAGAGGTGGTGTTGGGTTAGAGTTTAGCGGTGAGGGTGTGGTTGGGATAGGGTGGAGCAATGGCGGAACCAGACCCATATTTGAGAGGGAGCTGAACTATACCACCAAAAATAAAAATTGTCTTCTACATTTTTTTGAGAAGAACATGGGCAGAGCAAAATCTTTCAAAGGGGCAAAACTATCAGGGAAATAAAAAATTCCCTTAACTGTCATAACTGAGCCGGAACAACCGCACCGATTTAACCCCCCCCCCCCCGTTCCACCAATGGGGTGGAGGAGGCATGCAGTAGGTAGAAATGAAAAGAACCTTTTACCCTATATTAACTTTCCACAAACTTTATACATGAC
>JAULKJ010000011.1:7779174-7798468 GCA_032355405.1 Rubia balearica | reverse complement strand
AATCAATAGTATTATTGAGTAGTGCAAATATATAGAAGAATACAATGTAGAGTTTGTAGACAAGTATAACTCTGACTAGTCAACAGGATAAGATTAAATCTAATCTAATCTAATCATCAACATAATGACTTATTCTAACAATGAGAAAGGCCAAAAAATCTTGAAATATCACTCATTCGAGAATTAAAATGAGCCATATCCATAAGGGCAAAAGGAAAATAAGAAAAACACAAATTCTGGTCGGACGAGGCTCCAGGCGCGTGCAAAGACGCGCGTGAACTCACGTGCAGTAACATAGATTGGCACATGGAATTCATGCACGAGTGACAAAACTCGCGTGTATGGCTGCGGGCGCGTGAACTCACTCGTGGGTGACGAAAATACGCAAGTGTCGTTGTTGGCGCGTGGATCTCACATGCCTAAAATTCTGAACGCCGTTGCGAAGCCAATATGGAGAACCCACCGGAGATAATAACTGGACGAAGCTGCTGCCGAGAGAGAACTTGGACACAGTAATGGCCGGAGAGGAAAAGCTAGCGGTACAGTAGAAGACAATAAACACCGGTAAACTCAAAAAGGATCGGAGAGGTGCCCTTGCAAAGTGGACCGCGCGATAATGGTTGGATGGCAGCCAGAAAATGATGAAGAAAGACAACAAAAGCTCGCCGGAATTATGCCGGAAGTTGGCCGGAGAAAGGAGTGAGGAAAGTGATCGGAAAAGGTGAAACAATGAAAGGAACGGACGGTCTGGGAAGAAGATGGTTTGGGAAGAAGCAGTAGGTATTTAGATGAGGAGATAGCAGTATTTGGTTAGGATGATAATTATGTAGGATGATAATTATGTAGCAAGAAAATAGCAGGGAAGAATTCTGGAAGGCAGAGAAATATGTGAGGAAGAGAAGAAGTAGCAGGGCTGCGAAAAGATCAGTTGCAGAATCGATTACTGCTCTGTACCATGAAAGAATGTTTTTCTGTAATGATTATTATTGATCATAAAGAGAATAAATAGAGAGTACAAAAGATGAAGGGGGACTAGTTCTAATATAACTCTAACTAGTCAACACGATAAAATCAAATCTAATCATCTAACTGATTTATTTTGACAGTGATATAACAAGTCAAATTACAATGTGCAGTAGTTTACATTAGAGATTCTCTAATAAGTGAGATTAATTTTGATTCGATCATTATTGACTATTGTTTTTGTGTATCCTTTTTTTATTGCCAATGAGGCCTCGAACTAGAATTGTTATATTAGCTAGTGCCACAGTGTAAATGGGTTTATCCCACAACGAGATCACTTGATTGTAGTCTTTTGACCAATCTGATTAATACAAAGGGATGGATTCCCAAACATCCCCATCATTTACAGTTTTAGTTTTTAAAAAAGTAGTCCCTCTGCTCATCTATTTATGGCACTTCATTTTTTTATACAACATTTTAGAAGGTGCTAATTGTGTGGTGTATATTCAATTGAATGTTGAAAAAGTAAAATAAATGGTTAAGAGAACATTAAAGTATACCATAATAGGAAGGTGTCTAAATAAAATGAACATGCTAAAATAGTAGATCTACCGGTAAAAGTTGAACGAAGAGAGTAATAGTTTATTATTGAAGATGCTCTAATAAGTGAGATTTATATAGATTCGATCATTGCTGAAATCAGAATTGTTTACCCACTAATGTAACTTAATATTTAATGTATTGCACATGACAGGACAGTGAGCTTCATACATCCAATTTTTCAACGCTCCGATCCGTTGGTAGCGAATACTCAATATCCTTTAATTTAAGCCAACTCATGTGCAGAGGCAGCAAATGAAACTTCATTCATCGGGATACGGGACAGAGTCTTCATTTTTCGTTGACTTGTGGGGATGATGTTGGTCAACGATCTAATACAGGTATACTTCTTTTGCGAATCAAGCTTGCAGGTTTTCATTCTTCTTCTTCTTTCTCAACTTCTTCAAACTTGCAGTTTTTATAGATTTTGATACAGCAGTTTTTGCTGATTGTCCGCGAGCTCCCTGGAAGGTTAAAGGCTGGTTAGTTCAAATGTTTTAGATCGATCAATCGTTAAACAAGATCGTTTATAATTGATGTGACTAATGATGTTATTTGATACTCCCCCGTTTAGCTAAGTTTGACACACTTTTCAATCAACTTTCTCCAGCCACGTTTGATTATAAATTTCATGTGACGTATATTATCATGTAAGATATTATTGGATTATACGTAGCATGTACTTTTCAAATATTAAAATTTTACATGATATTAACATATGCATCAAAAGTTATTAATGGTCAAACATGTCTTGAAAAAACAGGCTAAAAAGTGTGTCAAACATTAATGAACGGAGGGAGTATAACAATGCCGCATAAAAAATGATATTTAGAAAATAGATGTTAAGACAAATCTAACAATGTCTCACATGATATATTTATTACTTATATATTATCTTATATTTATGGTCAAAGTTTACAAAATTTCACTTTCAAAAAGCAAATAAATAATTTAGATTGAGACGGAGGAAGTATCAATCTTGTAATTAAGTCAAGCAATAACACAATGAGAAAGTCTCATCAGTAAGTGGTATGTCCATAATATTATGGACAGTTCACTCTACTTCTTATTTTAAATGTTATAATTTTTTATTGAATTTAAATATTATATTAAAACAAGTAATAATGTGTATTTAAATTTGAAAATATAAAAATACATAATATAAAATATTTTTTAAATTTAGTACGTAATTCAACAAATGCAGTGTATAAGGTAAAAAATATGTAGACTGTCCATAAATTTATGCACATGACGTTTGTCAAAAGATCAACTTTAACACAATTATAGTAACAGTAAGTTTATGGACATGTCGTCATGTCAAAATAACCACTTTGACACAATTATAGTAATTGTCATGGAACGAAGGAAGTATGATAATTCTTTACATACAAAATTTTCTAAATGAGAACAGGTAACATATTTTAAGAACGGGCAAAATCATGGCGTCGCTCTCTTCCTCCGTATCCACGTTGAACAGTTCCGGCGGTGCAGGCGAGGATCCCAATCCTCCAAGGGTTCGTGCTTTCCAAGGATCTGGTTTCACAGAACCAATATTGATAATCACATGGGGATCAAATTAGATGGCTACGTTTTAAAAAAAAAAAAAAATCAGAGACTTCTAAACCTGCTGAATGAGAACGGGTAACATACAAATTTTCTGAATGAGAATGGGTAACATATTTAGTAAGAGAATGTGCACCTCATATTTTAACTAGGGTAAAATGCAATTTTAACCATTTATACCGAAGGTGCCAATATAACCTGCAAAATGATATTAGCATTCTGATCCAGCTAGGTCAGCGACTAGCATAGCATTGTTTTTTTTTGTTTTTTTAATTTTATTTTGTAGGGATGAAATTATCATTTTCTTAAAATTTGACCAATTACAGTATTGATAATTGGAGTCAGTGGTTCCTAAGTTTATATTGACACATATATCATAAAATTGAGATTATTCAAACACTTTTTTATTTAACTGGATTTTATTGACATTTTCACATTAAATGTAAGGTTATTTTATCACTTTACTTTTTAACTACTACTCTCCCAGTCCCACTTTAAACTTCCTATTTTCCTTTTTGAGATTTCTCACTATAAACTTTCTAATTCTAAACTTTCTACATTTGTTCATAAACATGTGGTTATAAATCTTACTTTCATTTAATTTATATAGGCACACTCTCATCACCCATTTAAAAAATGTCACATATACTTGTGTTAAAATTAATGCAAAAAGCAATTAGAACTATAAGTGGTACGGAGAGAGTAATACTCAACCAAAGTAGTATTAAATTTCCCACACATTCTTGGGTCCATTTATCCACCAAAGTCATCTCATTTCATTGGACCAAAGATGGAGAAAGTGAGGCTGGTTTTCATCCCGTCACCGGGGGCGGGTCACATAACCTCCGCCGTTGAATTAGCAAAGCTCATCCCCCATCACCACCACCACCTCTCCGTCACAATCCTCATCATCAGGCAGCCGAACGACAAGAAACCGATCCCGGAATCTTCCAGTCCTCGCCTGAACTTCCTCGAACTCCGGCCAGAAGAGTCCCCCCCACAGCCACAGGGATCCCCTCTTCCATCCACTCCACCCATATTCCGACTAATCGACAATCACAAGCCTCACGTTAGGAAAATCCTCGGAGAAATGAAGAATTCCAGCACGGCCCGCCTCGCCGGAATCGTCATCGACATGTTCTGCACCACCATGATGGACATAGCAGAGGAATTCGGGGTTCCGTCCTATCTTTACTTCACATCGGGCGCTGCGTTCCTCGGGCTCATGTTTCATAAGCAGATTTTGAGAGATGATTTCCATGATGATATGTCGGAGTACGAGGATTCCGACGCCGAGATTGTTGTCCGGACTTACAAGAACGCTGTTCCGGCGAAGGTTTTGCCCCGAGCATTCTTTAAAAACGATGGCAGCATAGATATTGTCAGCAGTGTGGCCAGGCGGGTGAGAGACACAAAGGGGATCATAGTCAACACTTTCCAGGTAGGTGATGAAATTTAATTAATTTTATCAGATTAATTTTCCAGGTAGTTTATTTAAGGCCCGTCTTTTTTACTACTTATTTGACAACACTGATTGAACTATAGATGCATGTATACATTATTTTCAACCACCACCTATTTAAATCGATTTAAACTAATTTAAACCTAAGTAACTAAATCGAAATGAGCACATATTGATATGACTGTGTAAATTTTTAACCGACTTATAATTAATAAAAGTTTACTAAATTTTTTGCGTTATCAATGTTTCAAGGAATTAGAGTCTCATGCAATACAAGCTTTGATCAAGGACGAAAAGATCCCACCAATTTATTCAGTCGGGCCTGTTTTGAAACTAGAAAACAACCCTAATGATCAGAACCCAGAAAGTGAAATCATTCAGAAATGGCTTGATCTCCAACCCATATCTTCTGTTATTTTCCTCTGTTTTGGGAGCATGGGAGCTTTCTGCGAAGAACAAGTGAAGCAAATTGCCTACGCACTTGAAAACAGCGGTCACCGGTTCTTGTGGGCTCTAAGAAAACCGCCTTCAAAAGATATGGCCGGTTCTATCCCTTATGACTACGAAAACCTCGAAGAAGTGTTGCCGGAAGGGTTCTTGCAGAGGAACGCGGAGGTCGGAAAAGTCATCGGATGGGCACCTCAGGTGGCGGTTCTGTCCCACCCGGCGGTCGGAGGCTTTGTTTCACACTGCGGTTGGAATTCGATACTGGAGAGCATCTGGTTCGGCGTTCCCATGGCTGCTTGGCCGCTCTACGCGGAGCAGCAGGTGAATAGCTTTTTATTGGTGAAGGACTTGGAGATGGCAGTAGAAATAAAAATGGATTATGTTATAGACTTTGAATCCAAAACTGAGAATCTCAACAATATTGTGAGTGCAGATTTGATTGAAAATGGGATTAGGAAACTGATGGATCCTGAAACTGTTGGGATCAGAAAGAAGGTGAAAGAAATGCAGGAGAAGAGCAGGTTGGCTGTGAAAAGCGAAGGAACATCTTTGGCTTCTTTGAAATGTTTTCTGAAAAATGTTGTGGATAATAATGTTTCCTGATTAAGCTGGAGGTCATCTGAAATACTTGACACATTTTCTTTTCCCTTTTGTTGGACCCTTTTAGTTCGAATTTTGTTTTCTCGCTTGAATTCAATTAGGTCAATTCATACAAGCAACACACACTCAGAGAAATTCAGACTTCACACTTTTTTTCCCAATTTAAAACAAGAAACAAATTACATTAAAGATCCTCAGTTTAAGTACATTAAACCACTCCAATTTCTTGGTAACTATATATACCCCTTAGTTTTTCAAAAGTGAATATATACCTCAGTTCCTTGTTTGTGCACACATACTCCTCAGTTTTTTAAACGTTGATCTCAGGTTATAGGAGTATATGTGCACTTTCAAAAAACTGAGAGGGTTATATGCACTTTTAAAAAACTGAGAGGCATATATGCATTAGACAAAAAACTCGAACTATGATCGCACTTTACTCTAAACCAAATCCACAAGTCAATGGTGTTGGATTTGGAGTAGCAGTCCATAACCATGAATTAGACTAGGGTTGAATTTAATAGAGCACAAAAGTGATGGCTGATTAGGCCATGATTTATGGATGGATGGCCTTTCATGTGTAATATTGTTTAAGAAAGCAATAAAAGTCAGAGATCCAGCAAAACCACTGTGAAAGGGTCAAAGGAGTGGAAAAACAATCCTTTGACTAGTCTTGTTTGTCGGCAAGAATGGAGTCCTTGGGATGGAGAATGATGCCACCAGTCATAACGTAGACTGTCAGTAGAGGTGGGGTGATAAAATAAATTGATTTAATCTATTAAAGAAGTATTGAAATATATTTATAAATATTATTTGAATTTGGATGAAATATAACTTTAACGAATGGAAATAATGGAAGGAGTTGACTTTTATCCTTAACTAAGTTTATGGTTAAAAGTAATTTAAGTAATCATCATGAACGATCGAAATAGTTCAATGGTCACAATTTATGAAGATTAATATGTGAAACATAATTTTACTCCTAACTGTGTTGCTCGAATGACTTATGACGAGATGAAGATGAGTTTTGACAAATTGACTTTGACATGATAACCTTGATTTTTTTAAAATCCATGATCGAAAAAGTGATCGAAAAAATCAAACGACCAGGCTGAAATATTAAAATAATTATATAATCATAATCTTGAAAGATGGTATTTTCATAATCTATGAAAAGATCAATGTTTAAACTGCAAATTAGAAGAAATGAAGATAAAAATTTTGAGTTGCATTAAATCAGTTCATAAACTTATACATTTTAAATATTGCAATTAAAACTTTTAACCTTTTTATTATTCTAATTAAATTCCATCTTTCCACAAATTTATGGAAAGACGGTCTTTCTCAATACTTTACCTAACATAAGTCGATTACCATATAATTTAACTAGTAGAAAGCGTTATATGTGATCGTTTTATCATAATTTATGGTGAGACGAGAATTAAGTGAAATTTTAAAAATTATATTTTAAAACATGCCCCCATATCATCTACTCCCTCCGTCCCACTAGTAATTGCAAATTACTATTTTCAAAGTCAAATTTGATAAAATTTAATCATAGATATAAATTAATCTATTTATAATAAATATATCATGTGAAATATTGTTGAATTCATCTTAACATATATTTTCTAAATATCAATTTTATATGCAAAATCGGTATATGTAGTTAGATATATTAACGGTCATTACTGCTGGAACGAAAGAAGTAACTAGATAGTTTTTTCCATCTTATAACAATTATATTTCAAACCCTCCACCTTGCCATAAAGTTGGTGCCAGTTGGATGAATCCATCTCCCTCAAATCATTAATTAACTGCTCACCAATCACCCCTCCGTCACACCTTAAATTACCCCCTCAATCATTGCACACTATTCAACTCACATATTTAATCGTTAATATGTTAAATTACGTATGATAACGGTAAATAAAAAATTATATTTTAGAAACTACTTGTTGCGTCGAATTCAACAATATCACATACGATAATATTATTTCTTATATATCTATTCAAATATACGGTCTAATTTTAATAAAAATAGTGCTATAAAGTAAGGGGGTAATTTAAGTTGGAACAGAGGGAATACGAATAAAAGATTTTCAATATTCCTTAATTTGACATTTCTCATGAAAATCCAACACTCCATCCATTTTATTATATTTGACACTTTCGTTTTAGTTATTAATTTTTATACAAGTTAAAATATATAGAGATAATTGAATAAAAATTTAATAAGTGATTGAGAATGAATTTCATTTTATTGTTAAAAAATAAAATAAAAATATAAAGAAATAAAAAGTGTGTCAAATTTAAAGGGAAAAAAAGGTGGGTATGCCAACCATTAATTGCCCATTGGAGGGTGGGCTTGGATATTTTGATCATAATTTAATAGTTAAAAAAGTGGTAGCTAGGAATCACGGTCCAATTTCGCTTTTGGTTACTAATAAAAAAAGGAGGGGAGCATTCGTGGAAGGTGACATTGATGTTCACCTTTATGGCCGTATTAGTTTCTCCTCCACTCGTTCGAACCAATACATTCCCCGTTTTATTATATTTGATATTATAGTTTTAAATGTTTTTTTAAAAGTTGAAATGTGGCAGGAGAATCAAATAAAAATAGATAAATATTTAATGAATAATTGAAATAATTCACTTTTACCAAAATGAAATTGAAAATTTTTAAAAATATAAAAAAATGATAAGTGTGTGAAACTTAAGAAAGCAGAAGTACTTCTCCTATTCTATCTAAGTTTTATAATCGTATTTTTGAAAAATTAAATATTGTAAATATTAAATTTATTAGTAAGTAATTAAAATTTATTCATATAATATCTTATTGATTTAATATATATTGACTATTTTTTTATTCCAGCATATATTGCAATACCATTTTTTGGTCTCCAATGGCAATACCGCTTATATTCAGTAACCAACAAATATAAAATGATTTGTTTGGTTCCCAAAAATGGTTTTCGTAAGAGGTCAACGATAACATTGGTCGAAAATCTACAAAATTACCATTATACCCCTGAGTTGCAAAAATTCAAAAAAAAATCAAAATCCTCGTCAGCCCATGCTCTGACCCGCCATCGTGTCCCTAATTTGCCGAAAAACAGAGAGAAACTCCTCGGTTGCATCAAATCTTTTAAGGCAAAGTGAAACCGGGCAAAATCCCTCATGCTTGTTCTTAACACAGTAAAGTCACTGTTTGGAGACGAGTTTAGCGTTGCTCATCCTACAAAGGGTGGCATCTGAACGGCGTCGCTCTCGGTCGGGTGAAGTTGAACAGCGGCGGAGGTATGGACTCGTCGAGGGCTCGAGGTCTAGCGGCAAAGATGTGGATGGTGGACACCTACGGCAGATCTAGACGGTGGAGAACTAGCGAAGTTGAAACCCTAGATCTCTGCTTCGTCTCCGGCAAGCCTCGTCGTCGTCGCTCTGATTTGAATTGTAGAGACCTAGCTCCTCGTTGTCGTCGACAAACCTACCTCCTTGTCATCGATCATTCTGCAACCACAGTGGCGGAGCTTCTCTACTTCTCAACTCTGCAACTATGGTGACAGAGCTCCTCGACGTCAATCCTTCCTCACCAGAAAAATAATAAAGCAACAAAGGGATACGCCTCCGCCGGTCGATAGAGCAACAAAGGGACACCCTAAACCCAACAAAAGGATACGTCACCTCGTTGTCGATCGTTCCTTGCTGTATGCTTTCACACAGCGTCCACCACCGCCAGTTGGCATGCTTTCAGAGATACGCATCAGGCAGGAAAATAATTACCCCGCCGAGGAAAATAATTTCGCCAGTGAGGAAAGTAATTACGCCACCAAAGGGATGCGCCGCTGAAAATGTTTTTAAAGGAAATAATTGAAAATGTTTTTAAGGAGTAAAATTACCAAAATACCCCTGGCTATATCGGAAAATAATTCCGGTTTACATGAAAACCACCTTTGGGGACAAAACAAATTATTTTGCATTTGTTGGTTGCTGAACATAAGCAGTATTGGCACTGAGAACCAAAAGATGGTATTGCGATATATGTTGGGGGCTAAAAAAATTAGTCATATCATGCCCCCCAGTTTCTTTTTTAGTGCACATATATTCTACATTTTTTGAAAGTGCACATATACCCCAGTTCCTTGTTTGTGCACACATACCCGCAATTTTTCAAATGCTAATATCCAGTTATATGGGTTTATGTGCACTTTCAAATAACTGGGAGGGTATATGTGCACTTTTAAAAAAATTGGGAGGGGTATATGTGCAGTTTTGAAAAATTGAGTTGCTTATGTGCACTAAACAAAGAATTTGAGAGTATGAATGCACTTTACTCAATATATTTTAAAGAGACAGTGTCATTTAAACCTAATAATTGTTAGTCTAGGCCTTGGCAAACCCCCTTTATATAACTTTTCGGGTCATTATTTCGGGATAATATTTGAATACTCGCAAAAAATGTTAGACCTCGTTGAAAATACACCAAAACCCTTGTTGCAGAGAAAGGAATTCCACCATCGTGGAATCAATCGCCAGCGGTGAAACTCTTACGATGCTTCAGCCTCTGCGTTGACGAGCGAGCAAGGATTATCTCCGGTCGACGATGAGTCATCCATAGCTATGTAGTTCGAAAACGTCGTCGCGATTCTATTTTTGGAAAAGTGGATCGAGAGGCGCATTGTCGTTGAGAATTCTATGGAGCGTCGTCGTTGTTAATGTTACTCCTCCTCAAGATGTTGTTGAGCTTCATCTCCAACGAGGTGAATCAGTTCATGGAGAAGATGGATGACGAGCACTTTTGGGGGCTAAATGACTAAATGGAGGTTAAACTTCCGGAGCCGATATTCGCAAGGAAAAGATAAGTAACATACCTAAAATTGAGAACATCAAACTTACCTAATGTTGAGAAAAATATGTGTAACATCAACTGAATAAGTATCAATATTAATAAAGTTAATATGTAGTGTAAACATATACTAAAAAGAGCACGAACATCAACTAAAATTAGACCTAAACAAACTATATGTAAACATCCACTGAAACTGGAAACTCAACAAACTAAACAAAAACCGAAATCACATAAATGCTAACAAAATTAATACATACATAAAACATCAATGAAAATGTACATAACATCATCGACTGCAATAAACGTCATTCACAATGTTGAAACTCCAAAAAAAACTAAAACAAAAAACTAGATTATATATACATACATACATATATTATATATATTCAGATGTTCTACAAGGTATTACCATCAATTGACATGTATAAAAACATCATCAATTATAATAAAAATAACATACAAGAGAAATAAAACAACTATGAAATCTCCAAAACGCAACTGAACAGTTACAATTAGAAAAAATAACTAAACTCAGTCCACTGGGCGGCTGCTTCCCAACTCATGTTGTAGGAGGTCTTTCTGCCGCTCTCGTGTTGCAGCAGAAAGCAGCTCAGACGTCCCCTTTCATTCTCGCTCAGTCGATGCGTTGAATGTTAATTTTCGTGTGATAAATTCAAGATGTTTTCTTCACTAACTCCTTCCATTTATTTATTTTTTTACTTGGACTGTATTTTTTCTCATTTCTACTGCAACCTTGGTTCTTTGTAGAACCAGGCTTTGTGGATTGTTTCTTGTTGAAATTGGTCCCCAAATTGGATGAATGTATTTATAAGCAGGCATTGAGTGTATTTATGAGGTTTCCATTTTATTTGGCACTTTAACTTAATGATTCAGGATTTTTTCCTTTCAATTAATCCATACAGCTGCATTTTTTGGAAACCCTAGTTACTAGATCTCCAGGAAGTTAAATCTATATAAATTATTTTACATTTAAACTTGACACTCCAATTTACTCAATATTTTAGTTACTAGATGATTATTTAATTATTATTTAGTAGATGATTAAGATAGTAAACCGCATTAATATTTAAATTTTAAATGTGGATCCAACCCTCCACCGTGAATGGACTAGCTATTCAAGGAAGGTAGTTACTCGTGACCGGAGAGATAGATTCTTGTTTTCGTGTCTAACACTACCATCCATTGACTAAAAAACACCATTGAACCAACTCCTATTTTGAAAACCGATTCAAAAGTTATTTTAAAAAATGGATCCCTCAAATTATTATGGTTGGAATAAGAAAACTTCAAAAATTTAACCCATTATGCCTCCCGCTGCCTCAAACACCCACCACATCAATCCCTAGATACAAGTACCGTTAATAACCATAGAAATTGACATAATTAATTTTGAATCGGTATATTATGCAAAATGAGATGAAAGTGTTGATGAAAAATAAATGAATGATATTTTGGTAATTGAAGAGTTGACTAGTAGATTTAGGCTCTGTTTGGCAGAGCTGTGCTTATAAGCAAAACTGACTTATTTTGAAAGTCGGGGGAGACTAGCTTCTGTTTTCCCCCAAAAATAGCTTCTGCTTCCAAAATAAACTGTTTTTTAGCACTTTACAAAACACTAATAAGTATTTTTTTTATAAGCACAACAGTTTAAAAGCTCTGTCAAACAAAGCTTGAAACAACCTCTTGGAGGATAATATAGTAAATGTATAATATCATTTTTTGCCACTTTAGTAAGCATTGAATTGTGTCAATTTATGTGAGCGGGCGAAATTAGAAATTGAGTCAATTTCTATGGGACGGAGGGAGTAGCTAAGAACAGCAATGCAAAAATCTTCCCCCCAAAAATTAAAGCAAAGTCTTGGGACAAATTAGTTTTCCATATACTTACGGAAAGACGGAGTTTAATTAAAATAATAGAAATGTAAAAATATTTAGTTGCAATAATAAAAATTTATTATACAACGTATAGTGGCTATAAGTTTATGACTCGATTAATGCAGTTTAAAATTTTTATTTTTATTTCTTCTAATTTACAATTTAAATATTAATTTTTGCATAATTTATGGAAAGATCATTTTTCCACTAAAAAAACAAAAACAAACATCTCATACCTTGTATCTTAACTAACATTCACTGCATTATAATTGAATTCTGAGAGATTACATGAGCACAAAATCTTGAAGACACAAGCAAGCCACAAACTCACAATTCCCTTCATAAAAAATCATTTTCCCTTTAAAAAAACTCCTCCACTTAACCACATATTCATGACTTTTTCTCTACTCCAAACACAAATTTGGGGGAAAAAAAGAAAAGAAGCCTTGCTCCACTTCAAACAAACATTAACTAATTTGATATGAATCTCCTTGCGAAAACTCTGAATTGCGAAAATTCGGATCTTTATTTATTTGAGAATCTCGCACCACTCAAATAAATGCACGAATTGCAGCGTCTAACCCGCAGGGTACACCCAACTCGACTTATAAGCGTCTAGCACGCAGGGTACACCCGCATGGTACACTTACAAGGTTTCTCTATAAATGTCTAGCCAGCAGGGTACGATTATAAAGAAGATTGAAAGTTAAATAGCCCGCAGGTTTAAGCAACAATGAAGATAATGAGAATGTCTCAATAGTCTGAATATATTTGATAAAAGTTGTAAAAATAATGTTGGCCAAACCCCTTTATTTATTGGGTAAAAATCAGCCAGTACAAATAGAAACTGAAAAGAATTATAGCAGTTTGAAGAATTTAAAACCATATTTAACTAGAACTCCTAAAATAAATTATGACTATATTCATCCAAGTAAATCAATCCAAATATTGGATGGATTCTTGAATGAATCTATCTTATCTAAACCTACCAAATCTAATTCTAATCAAATCAAAACTCCTAAATTACAATATTTCAAAAATAATTCTAAATATGAGCACACTACCTCATTAAAAAAACCCGATGGGAAAAAGAGTATAGTGTTAAGCTCCTAAAAATATTAAACTAAGAAAAATATAATAAATTACATTTTTGATATCTTATCACATATCCAACAGTAATTTAGTTTATAAACAAGTTTAACATTCTTGAATAGTAAGGAAAACTAAATTAACACCCATACCATTCAAGATTTAAAATAAGCGAGGATAATTATTAGAGAAAAGTATATTTTAACCCAGTATTTTGTTCAAAGTGCAGATATAACCTTGCAAAATCCGAAAGTGCAAAATATAATTCTGGATTTCGTTGACCAAAATGTCAAAAGCCAAATTGGCCAGAAATTAGTTAATCGATTATAATACCCTCGAGTTAATTTTTTTTTTAAAAACATATGAAACAACAACAATAACCTTCCACCTCATTCTCCTCTCCTCTTTCTACCTCTCTCTCTCTCTCTTTTGGAAACCTCTACCCTAGCCTCTCATCTCATCTCCTCCCAGACTCTCCTCCCATCTCTTTCGCCTAATCCCCCGCCGGAAACCCACCATTCAACCTCTCCTCTCATCTCCACCCGATGCAAACGCGAGGGTGGTGCTAAAGGCGGGTGAGGGTTCCAGCGTGGCGGTGGTATGTTAAATCGGTGGTGGGGGAGAGGTGGGGGTAGGGGCTATTCTGGGGCGGTAGTGGTGGGACTAAGCGATTAGGTTTCAGGCGGTAGAGGTAAAGCAGGTTTCCAAAGGTGGTGGGGATGCTGAGCGGCTAGGTCCAGCGGTGAGAGGCTGAGAAGTGCAGAGCTATGGTTTTCGTCGATGAGGGGCTGAGTAGCGAAACTAGGGTTTTAGGCAAGTGTGGTGGTTCTAGGTGGCAGTGGTTGTGGGTTGGGGGCGGAACGGCTGAGGTTCGGCGGAGGTTTTGGGTCGGGTGTGAAGAGACGGAGATCTAACGGACGAGGGGTTCTGGTCTGGCAACGGAGGTTTGTTTGAAGAAGAAGTTCATGGATACAATTGCCATTACGTTGTAATTATTATTATTATTATATATATATATATTTGATTAACCACTGACTTCATTGAGTCAATGCCGGAATTGGCAAAATGGGTATAGCTGCACAATTTTCCAAAAAACTTAGGGTTAGTTTCGCACTTTTAGATTTTTAGGTCATATCTGCACTTTCAAAATTTAATAGGGTTATTTATGCATTTTCCCTAATTATTAATATTTTACTTTATTTACAAACAAGAATTAAAAAATATTTATTTTATTAATTGTTGATAAATAACAAGTATATATGTGATGAATATACATATATAAACATAAAAAATAAAATTTTGTAAAAATACTATCAATAATAAATAATATATTTATTAAAATATGATATATGTATTCATAATTAATATATATATAAATTTTAGTAAAGTTACATTATTTTAAACGAAATAGTAAAATTATCTAACTAAGTAGAATGAAAATAATTGTAATTTTCTTTATTAAGTGAATAATTTTGTAATTAAATAAAATATAAAATTCTTATTTTAAATTACATGAAAATAAATTATATTTTTTTATTTTTAATATTAGTACATTTAAAATGATTCTTTTCATTTGAATAAATTATAAAGTGTTTTCCTATTTTAAAATATAATTGGGGTCAATTTGGGTCATTTGTGACCCGACCTGACCCGATCTGTCCCAAAACTGTGGGACTTTTCCCTCGATCCATCCCGAACTGTTTGACCCAAAATTTTGGCCCGATTTGGACCGTGACAGTTAAGCCGCCCGACCCGCCGGTCAACATGAACAACCCTACCATGTATAGTACTTACTAGAGGGAAAATCCAACAACACTAAAATAAGGTGTTTTTGACTCACCAAGTATGCAACATTTAGTTTCAATACAAGACACAACACATATGCAAGTACAAATGCAAGCTTTAGGAATGTGACATCTTCAGTCCAAGACAAAGCAATCCTCTTTTGAATGGGTTAGACTAGTGGTTCAATTTTGTAAAACCATGAAATTTGTCCTTTTTGGTGTGACATCATATCCTTAGGTGCTTAGATTTACGTGAACGAAATAAATGAATGAGATTAAATTTATGAGGGAAAAAGTAGAATGAATGGATGAAATTAAAGGAATCTTGACATAAAAGGAAAGTGTGTCAAATTCATAGAAATAAGGAAAGTGTGGCATATCCAATGAAACAGATCGAGTACGGATTATATGATATTTTGACAAAGTGCAACCTTTATATGAGAGGCATAGATTTATTTTTTCATCCTTCGTAAGTAATATTTTTGCTGGGACGGAGGCATAGATAGCATTTTTTTCATCCTCCATAATATTTAACGATGGAGTAACATAATTAAATGATTAAATTTGACTCAGTTTGATTTTTTTTATTTTTTTTAAAATGCCATTTTTTATGGAGCTATATGTAATACTCCCTCTATCCCAAACTAAACTGCACACTTATTATTTGACAATCAACAATGTCAAATTTTGACTACATATTTGAATAAATATATAAACAATAATACTATCGTATGTAATATTGTTGGATTCGTCGTAGTAAGTTGTTTCTAAATATCAATTTTTTGTATATTTTCCGTTAATATACATGGTTAAACATATTAATAGTCAAATCCAATTTTTGAAAATCGTGAAAAAGATTTTGTGAATTTTAGTTTGGAATATATCTGATGACATATAAATCATAAAAAAGAAGCTGCATTAATATGGAAAAATAAAAGTAGGGTAAAGGGGGGAAGTTAAAGAAAAAGAATTACGCTACGGTTACTCGGTCGTTAAAGTGATGGCACTGTTTGCACTTGTAGTTTAATGCAAACTAAGCATCTGTTTTTTACTGTACATAAATAGGGTTTTGAAGAGCGGGATAGGAGAGAATCACCATCATCATAATTCAGATCATGCACTCTTCACCATTGATACATCTTTTACACATATTTTTCAGTCCAGGTAGCTAAATGTTATGATTATTTATGTTCAGGTGAGATGTTTATTATTATTTTGACTAATCAATGCCACTGTTTCTCGTGAATTGTCACCTTTGCACACACCAGGCAATCCTTTTTTTCTTCATCCATTCATATTTACCTCAATATTATGCATCTCAATAACCACCTACGTAGAGCTGCTAGCTCATCATCAGGTTGTTCAAGTACCACCAAGGCATTATAAAATGAAGCAAAGGGCAGCTAGAGAGGACAAAACTCTAGCTAAATTTCAAGAAATTAATGTTGATACAGGTTGCCATGCTTGATTTTCCCCCTCCTCTTCTAAACAAATACTCAAGGTGGCATTGCTAGTTAGGTTCTGTCCAGTTTTATCTTCATCTCATATCATTTTTAATAATCTCATTTCAGCTTCAAACATCTCTAATAATCTAATGGCTCATCTCCAATAATCTCCTCTCATCTCCAACAATTCCATACTCCCTCCAATAATCTCATATCAACTTCAATAATCTAATCTCAGCTCTAATAACTTCCAAAAATCTCATCTCATCTTCAAATAATCTCCAATAATCTCAACTCATCTACTTTCATCTCTTTTTAAAAAAATCATTTTTTAGTAAGTGTTATTTAAATTGGAACATAAGAATTATAATGTTCATTGCGGCAATGAGAGCATGCATATAAATTTTAGTTTAAATTTAGTTCAAAATTTTATGTTAAAATTTTAGATCTATTAATTAACATATTTACATTATTTAATTAAATTTTAGGAAAAAGTGCATTTATACCCCCAGTTCTTGTATTTGTGCAGATATACCTCCGAGCTTTTTTTAAAGTGCATTCATACCCTTGTTGGATTGAGCTGAATTGAACATAATTAAAATTAACTAAATTCAGATCACGACAGGGGTATGAATGCAATTTTAAAAAGCTCAGGGGTATATCTGCACAAACACAAGAACTGGGGGACATGAATGCACTTTTTAACATAAATTATTTTCTCAATTTTAATTACTGACGGTATGTAAAATTCTAACAAATTCATTCATTCATTTGAGTTTAGTTCACATTAAATTTCATAATAATGAACCATTTTTTGTTATGGTTTTTCTAGCTTATTTAAATCGTTTTTAATGAATGAATTTAGTTAATTTGAATATTTCATGGTGATGAACCATTTTTATGTTATAGTTTTTCTGGCTTATTTAAACCATTTTTAATGAGTGAATTTAGTTAATTTTAATTATGTTCAATTCAGCTCAATCCAATCTAGTTAAGTTCAGTTTTTGTTAAAACCTATTATTGCTCTTTTGTAACTGTATTTAATTTTAGTAAAATTCCATTTATTATATTTAAATTTAGTTGAATTTAAAATTTAAACTATTTAAGTAAGGTTTAGTTCAGTTCAGTTTCGCCCAATTTCAGTTAGTTTTATTAAGGCCGATTATTACTATTTTGTCACTACATTTAATTTTGATAAATTGGATTTAGTATATTTAAATTTATTTGAATTTAGTATTTTAAATGATTTAAATAAGGTTCAGTTCAGTACAATCTAGTTCAAAACAGTCCAATTCAGTTCATTTTAGTCAATTCAGTTCAGTCCAATCAGTCCAATTTTTGTTAAGGCGTATTTTTTCTAACGATATTTAATTATAGTAAATTCAATTTATCATATTTGAATTTAGTTGAATTTAGTATTTTAAATTATTTCAATTCAGTTCAATCCAATCCAATTCAGTCTAATCTAGTTCAGTACAGTCCAACCAGTCAAGTTTTTGTTAAGTTTTTTTTTACTATTTTGTCACTATATTTAATTTTCATTTTAGTAGAATTCAATTTTGTATATTTAAATTTAGCATTATAAACTATTTAAATAAGGATCAATTCATTATATTTATATTTATTTAAATTTAGTTTCAACTTCAATAATCCCATCTCAATTCCAACCATCTCCAATAATCTCATCACAGCTCCAATAATATCATTCCATTTTCAACCATCTCATACCATCTCCATTTCAACTCAACTGGACAGGGCCTTACTCCCTCGATCCACTATCCCATTTTTATGTTAGCACCTTTTAAAGTGCACCCTCTGTCACATCTCAAATTTCATACTTTACTATTTGTTGTGGGGAATTCCTTTCGAACCTTCAGAACACCTAAGATCAGCCTAGTGTTCCATGCCATCTTTATGATACCAGAAGGATAAGATCCCAGAAAGTCCCCCGGATTTTCCTTTGATACTTAAATCAGTATATGAATGAAGTACATGTAATTTTGGGAAAAGATGCATTACATGTTCTTCTGCATGTAGAGGCGGAGCTATTCATGGGCAAAGTAGGGAAATTGCCGTACCTTTTTTTTAAATAAAAACATGTTTTAAATTTTATAAGTTAATCAATAGAGTCCGTCTCTTGAAAAACGGTCTTTCCATAAGTCATGGAAAGATCAAGGCTTAAAGTGCAGATTAGAAGAAATGAAGATAAATTTTTCGGGTTGAATGAATTGGGTTATAAACTTTATAACAACTACACCTTGCATAATAAATTTTTAATATTGCAATCAATATCTTTTACCTTTTATTATTCTAACTAAACCTCGTACGTCTTTTCATATTCCTATGGAAAGACGGTGTTTCGCAAGATTTTACCTAATTAATATATGATTTTCAATTACTTCCCTAGTTTATTTTAAATTTTAGACCCACTTATTCATCTAAATTTAAAATTTTCTCAAAATTTTAACACCTTCAAAGACAGAGTCATCTAATTAAATTGTGACCAACTAATTTTTTTTCTAGTTCCGCCCCTGCATGCATGGATGAATTATTTATTCTTGAAGTGTTCCGAAATTCTTACAAATCGTGGACCATG
>JAULKJ010000011.1:7725081-7737027 GCA_032355405.1 Rubia balearica | reverse complement strand
GATTAGTGAAAGACAACTTAGTTATTGGTGTTTATATATAGAAAGTCATGTAAGGGTTGACCATTGATTAGTGAAGTAAACCTAGTTATTAGTGTTTATATATATAAAGACATATATATATATATAATCAAGTGTTGATTCATAATTCCTATAAATTATAAATTTAATAAACTGACATGATCTAAGTCGAACAAAACTCTATTACAAAATATTACGAGACAATAACCAGAGCCGAAAATAACCCGACATGATCCAAACCGACCTTAATATAACCCGACCTGAACAAACCCAACAGTAATCTGACCCGATCCGACCTAACCCGAGTAAAGAAATCACCCGACACGAACCCGACACGAGTGTAATCGAACCTGACACGACCCGACCCGAGAAAAATTTCCGACACGATTTACCCCAACACGATAGGAACCCAAGACGACCCGAAAAATAAATATGACATGTTTTAACCCGACCTGTTTTAACTCGTACCGTTTCCAACCGAACCCGACACGATCACCCAAACTGACACCACTGCTCACATGATATTTTTATCATATACTAGATTAAATTATATTTACGGTTTTTTTTATAAAATTTAACTCCAAAAAATAATTAAGCCCGAGGAAATATAAAGTTCAGATAAAGTCTTCTTCAAAAAAAGGATAAGAAAGTTCAGATAAAGTCCTCTGTTGTTGGATAATCCCTTCGTTACACTCTCGTAATTCAAGTCCTTTGTCTAAGATCATAAGTTCCCACCTACCAAACAATAAATACTCCTCTGCTGGATATAAACTCCATAATTCGACAGTCGACTCAGAGAAACCAGTTCTCCCATTTTATTCAGCTATGGCAGAAAAGAAGAAACAGGAGCTAATTTTCATCCCTTCAGCCGGGGTAGGTCACATTTTCCCCACCATTGAATTCACAAAAGCCGTAGCAGCTCAGTACGAGGATCTGTTCATCACGATTCTGGTCATGAAATCGTACAACGACGCGATCCCGATACCGGAATCTCCCGATCATCCTCAGATCAGGTTCATCGGGCTCCGGAAGGAGGAGAACTCTTCACAGGCAAGCGAGAACGACGGCACCTTCAAGTTCTTCTTCGAGTTCATCGACCGGTACAAGAGCCACGCGAGGGAAGTTCTGACTGAAATCGCCGGCTCCGGCGGAACCCACCTCGCCGGAATCGTGGTGGACATGATGTGCACCACCATACTTGATGTGGCGAATGAATTGGGTGTCCCGTCTTACGTTTTTGTCCCGACCTGTGCTTCGTTTCTGGGGCTCATGTTCCATTTGCAGGGGCTGAGAGATGCGTCCGGCATCGATGTGACGGAGCTGAAGGATTCCGGCACGGAGTTGGCTGTTCCGGCATATGTTAATCCGGTCCCGGACATATTTTTGCCTTCTCTGCTGTTTGAAAAGGGCGGCGGTTGCGATGTTTTTCTTGATCAGGCGAAGAGGTACAGAGAAACGAGAGGGATCTTGATCAACACTTTTACTGATCTGGAAATACACGCGGTTCAATCTTTGGTGGATGATGAATCCATTCCTCCGGTTTACCCGATCGGGCCCAGGCTCAAATTGGACGGAATTAGGGATGATCGGAGCGAAGAAAGCGACGCCATTTTAAAGTGGCTGGATCTCCAGCCGGAATCCTCCGTTATGTTCCTCTGTTTCGGTAGCATGGGGTCCTTTCCGGGGAATCAGGTGGAGGAGATCGCGGCGGCATTGGAGAAAACCGGGTTTCGTTTTCTATGGTCCTTGAGAAACCCAGGTTTGAAAACGGAGATAAGTCGGGTTTTGCCAGAAGGGTTTCCGGAGAGGACGGCGGAGGTGGGGAGAGTGATCGGGTGGGCCCCGCAGGCGGTCGTGTTAGGCCATTCTGCGGTGGGAGGATTCGTGTCGCATTGCGGGTGGAATTCGATTCTAGAAAGTGTTTGGAATGGGGTGCCGATGGCAACCTGGCCGCTCTATGCAGAGCAGCAGGTGAATGCGTTTCTGTTGGTGGAGGGTTTAAATTTGGCGGTGGAAATAAAAATGGATTACAGGAAGGAAAATGAGGGGGTGGATGTGGTGAGTAGTGGTGTTATTGAAAATGGATTTAGGAAATTGATGGATTTGGAGAATGGCATTAGGAAGAAGATGAGGGAAATGAAGGAGAAAAGCAGGTTGGCAATTAGTGAAGGAGGATCATCCTACTCTTCATTGAGATGTTTTGTGGATGTTGTTAGGAAATCTGATGTTACTAGTTAATGTTTGATCTTGGATTTGTTAATTTTGATGCTAGACTAGTTGCATCAATTCTTAATGGTTTTGTTATGTTCAAATTTTTTACTCTCCTCTCTCTCACCTCTATTTTTACTTCTACTTTTTTAATATTATTATCTATCAAAGTTTAATCGCATATTTGAATAAATTTATGAACAATAATACAATCGTATATGATGTCCACAAGAAATTATTTACTGAAAAAATTCCTACACTGCAATTAAGGATGGTGATAGAAAATATGTACGGGGATTAGTAGGTGAAATGAAAATTTTCTCAATATTTTTCATATCGTATATGGTGTGTGGAAATTTTTTAAAAATTACTTCCACAATTTTTAATTCACTCTAAATTGCTTATTTACTTTTTAAAAGTCAAACTTTATAAACTTTGACATTAAATATAAATTAATATATAAATAATAAATATATCATGTAACATATTGTTAGATTTATCTTAATATCTATTTTCTAAACATCAATATTTTATGCAACATTATTATAAGTAATTAGATATATTTACAGTCAAATGTGCTCATTGAAAATTGGAAAAATAAAATAAATAAACAATTTAAAATGGGACGGAGGGAGTTATTTTCATCTTAGAGAAAGAATTGCAATGGGATTAAGAAAGATAATACAAACGTAGCAAAAAACAGATAAAATCCAACTTCACATCAACTATGAACAGCATTAACCCTAACAACATCCAGAAAAGAAGTTAGGGAAACATGAGATGATCCCCCTTCACTAATAGCCAACCTGCTCTTCTCCTTCATTTCCTTCATCTTCTTCCTCATTCCATTCCCACAATCCATCAATTCTCCAATCCCTTTTGCAATAACATCAGCACTCACAACCTCTACATCCTCCATACCAAATTCTTTCCTATAATCCATCTTGATCTCCGCCGCCAAACCCAAGTCCTTAACCAGCAGAAATGCATTCACCTGTTGCTCGGAGTAGATCGGCCAGGTCGCCATTGGAACCCCATTCCAAACACTCTCCAGGACCGAATTCCACCCGCAGTGCGACACAAATCCTCCCACCGCTGGGTGGCCTAACACCGCTTCCTGTGGGGCCCACCCGATCACTCTCCCCGCCTCTGCCGTCCTCTCCAGAAACCCTTCCGGAAACACCTCCTCCAAGTCCTCGTAGCTCCCTGGTGCCACTAACCCTTTCTCATTAGACTTTCTCAACGACCATAAGAACCGGCACTCGGTTTTCTCCAGCGCCGCCGCGATCTCCGCCGCCTGGTTGGCCGGAAACGCGCCCATGCTCCCGAAACATAGGAACACAACTGATGAATCCGGCTGGTAATCCAGCCATTTCAAAATGGCCTCACTTTCTTCCCTCCGAGGATCCGAAAAGCCGTCCAGCTTGAGAACCGGACCGATTGGGTAAACTGGCGGGATTGCTCCATCCTCAAGTAAAGATTGAAGCGCGTGGGTCTCCAAATCTCCGAAGGTGTTGATTAATATCCCTTTCGCTTCTCTGTACCACTTTGCCTGATCAAGGAAGGCATCGCACGCGCCACCCTTGTTCAAGAACAGTGAAGGCAAAACCGCTGCCGGGACTGGATTGATGTACGCCGGGACGGCTAACTCCTTGTCGGAATCCTTGAATTCCGTCACGTCGACGTTTGACCCATCTCTCAATCCTTGTAAATGGAACATGAGGCCCAGAAACGAAGCACAAGAAGGGAAGAAAACATAGGACGGAATTCCCATTTCGTTCGCCACATCATTCATGAATGCGCACATCATGTCTGCCACAACTCCGGCGAGATGTGTTTCGCCGGAGCCGGAGATTTCTGCCAGAATCTCTCTGACGTGATTCTTGTGCGAAGCCATGAAATCGAAGAAGAATGTAGACGGATTGACAGTTTGTGAAGGATCATCGTCCTTTCGGAGGTCGATAAATCTCAACTGAGAATGATGGGGAAATTGATGATCATAGTTCGGGTTTGGGATGTTTAGCCAATCCATGCGGAGAATTGTGATGGAAAGCTCTTCATTTTGAGCTGCGAGAAGCTTTGCAACTTCAATGGCGGAAAAGAAGTGGCCCACTCCTGGTACGGGGATGAAAACTAGCTCCAGTTTCTTCATGCAGACAGCTCAATCGGTGTTTTACTGACAAATTAAGATTAAGAAACTTATCTTTAAACCTCAAGATTCACATAGAGTCAGCCGATTTGTTCGAATAAAATAATATATCTTCCTTCCAGCAGATCTGACTGAGGGTCAAAATTTGACGAACTGCTTTTATTTGCTTTCTGCATTTCTCTACTCCATACAAAGCGGTCAACAAATCGTGGACCCCAAGTAACAATCTGATCTCACATGCTGGAGGAATTGACCACATAAGGAAGTTGTGCACAATTTTGCTTCTTCATTGTTTTCATTTTGTTTTCCCCATTATTTGTTGTAAAGCAGTATGGCAGTCCACTTCACTTTGTTTTCTTTCTTCTTGTCCGTAGGTAACAGTCTTAATAATGTAAGTATATTCTGTTGTGTGTAGTAGGTACCACGTAACGGTTAGAAATTTTTTGTGACGAAACTAGTTAATTAATTTTTTATAAAATAATATTTAATAAAAATGAGAATATTTAAGGTGGAGTTGAAGGGTAGTATTTCAAAAATTAGTACCTTAAAATATGTCAGAGATGAAACAAAGAGTAATTTTCAAAAATTAATACTCGCTCTGCCCCTGTCGCGTAAGAAAAACAAAAGGATGCCATAAATTACATTGAAATTTATATGAGAGTGAAATTATAAGAAAAATAAAAGGATGCCATAATTGAGAGTGAAATTATAAGTTTTTTTTTCCAATTAAAGTTTAATTATTACGATTCACCAAATGAACAACGGATGCCAAAGCAACTGCTCTCCTCCTCCGGCCCTTTGAAAATAGCGTAGTTTTTTTTTGCTCATTTTTTTATGTGATCTGATATGATAATGAATAAGTGTGAAAAAGTAAAAAATATTTTAAGAAAACAATGGACCCAGTGTGAAAGTTATTGGAGTTAAATAGAACATTGTAAGAATTTTAACAATATATTCATTGCCATTTTGGATAATTTTCAAATTATAAAAAGAAATTATGTTATTTTTTCTTGGGCGGGAGAGAATGTGTTTTTCCTTCTTTTTCTGATTTTATGACTTTACTTGATTGAGTTTGGAAGTCATGGAAGACAGGCGGAATCCAGACTAAATTTGGGGGTGTGTTTTTGAACTACACAGACATCTTCGGAGCGGACAAATTTCCTTTCTAAATGGAACCCTTTTCAATTTTAATGAGTCTTATAACAAAAACTACAATATATATTCAAAATACAATAATATATTTTAAATTTCTCGATGATGAAATTGTAAAATAATCAATAATATATATTTTAAAAATAATATATATAGAAAATATGCAATGAAAATTATATAAAATTTCATTTTCTAAATTCAAAAATGAAATACAAAATAAATTAAAATCTACATCAATATGCTATCAAAACATTTCATTCTTAGTTCTAATGATTTACACATTTATTTGTGATCGTTTTAAATTCTTTCATCCATACTTGATGTATCATTGAAGAAAAGAATAAAATCTTGCAGTTTATTAGTATAAAATATTTTTTTACTTTAAATAAATTTAATTTTTTAAATTATAATGGTTAGATATATAACACTTATATTTAACTGAAAATAAGCATGAATATTGTAAAAAAAATGCCGGACCTATCTTGTATGAGTGTGTAATTTGACACATCATTAGAAGGGGTTGTAGCTTACTATCGGAGATACTCAAATCTTGACTCATAAGAAAAACTATAACTGGCACTATATCTTTCCTTTATTTATTCCCTCGATTTTTTTAATATTGACTTACTTTTCTTTTTGGAATAATTTTTAATATTGACTCATTTCCCTTTTTGGTAAATTTTAGGTTATTTTCATCAACCCAATTTACTTTTTACTCTTTCAATGAATTCTCAACCACTCATTCTATTAAATTTATGTGTCAAAAGTCAGTGAGTTAATGTTAGTGAACCGGGAAGTATGTAGAGACCCACTAAGAGTCGGCAAACTACAAGTGCGGACAGTCAATAAATTGGAAAGAACACGAAAGCCCAGAAAATTTTATATGTGGGGATTTTATATGTGGGGAGGTGAGGGTCCAATGAGATTTCAACAAGTATAAAATTCAAAAACTACAAGTGCCGACGGTCAATAAATCGGAAAGAACACGGAAGCCCGGAAAATTTTATATGCGGGGAGGTGAGGGTCCAATGAGATTTGGACAAGTATAAAATTCAAGTGGAGAAAAATAAGAAAGTATTTAATTGTGATTTTTAATTAACACTTGTTAAAATCTTATTAGACCCTCACCTTCCCACATACAAAATCCCCACATATAAAATTTTCTGGACGGACCTAATTCACTGCATCCGTTAATGTCTCTGTCTTTCCAGTTTCCACTAATCTAGAAAACACCCCAAAATACAAAACTTGGTAAAGTAACAATTAAGTAACCACGTGATCCTTCTCTAAATCGCGACGAATCTCGATTCCGTCAGTGACCAATTCCGATTGTGACACATCCTAATTAATCAAATTGCCAAACCAGAAATCGCTAGCGCGTGATAAAGAAAGCGGGAAGAGAACTGCAACCCCCACAAAGCGATTCTTGTTTTTAGTTGCGCTTTTAATGTGTCAACTTTCCACAGCACTCTCTATTTCCAGCTGTAATCTGGGATTCTTGAGCTGCTTATTGACCAATTTTCTTGTTGAAAAATAAATAAATAGGAGTAAATGAATTCGTTGATCTGCCAATTTCCTGAATTTGTGCCGGAAAAAATAAATAAATGAAAACTACAAAAACTGAAAAAGGAAGAAAGAAACATCTGATCTAAAATGTTCCTTTCAACATTACCATTAAACCTGGATACATAGGATACCAAATTATTTAAAGAAAAAGAAATCACCAAACCTCGACAATTTACAACATCAAGATTCACGGATCATAAACATCTTCTCCTTTAAAAAACACCTACTGGGCCATCTTCGAATCGGTGATCGGAGCCCCGGTCGCCGGAGAAGAGCAGGGCGACGGCGAGGAACTCCCGGCGGCCGCCGCTATGAGCGTCAGCGAGCCCTCGCTCCAGGATCTTCGGACAGGGTAGGAAACGTTGTTGTACTTGGAAGCGTGAGAGCAGTGGCCCTTGGAGTTATGCAGCGCGCAGGTGCAGTTCCGGTGGTAGGGCCGCCGCTGGATCCCGAGATCGCTGCCGGAAATGCAGCCGTCGAAAATTCCCCGGAAGATGCCGTCGCCGGCGGCTCCAGTGGCCATGTCGGACAAAACCAGGTTTAATTGGCTTTGATTTGTGTTTTGGGTCTCTCTCTTGGAAAAGTGAGGCGACTGAGAAAAGGTCGGAGGGGAGGAGCTTTTATATGGGGAAACGGGGATTAAAATATGAATTCGGAATATTATATAGGGGGGATATTAATTTTTAAAAAATAAAGAGGAGACAATATACGGGTGTAACAGCGGGTAAAGCGCGGAAATATGGAGTATCAAGTTCTAATTTCCGAAAGTTGTGGGGCTCTTTCAACAATGTAGTTGTATCCTGTTACAACACGAGCGTGGGACCCGCCACTTACGTGCGAGATGCAACCACTTGACCGTATTCATTGCTGGTGCAATTACCGCGGTAAATATAATAATTCCTTGCCTTCTGCCCATCCTATTTTGGAGAAATTAAGATTGGTTGACTCAGTTTTGGAGTTATTGTAGTTGATCCCTTTACTTATTATTCTCGTTTTTATGGAAATTATTCTTGAAAAATATGGAATTGATTCGTTTTTGGTTTGTGAAATCAAAACTTATTACGATGGGATTCCGTGTCTTTTCCATAAGTCATGTAAAGACCAAGGTTTAAAGTGTAAATTAGAACAAATGAAGATAAAATTATTGTGTTGCATGAATCGGGTTAGAAACTTTATAACTACTACACGATGCATAATAAATTTTTAATATTGCAACTAATACCTTTAACCTTTTATTATTTTTATTAAATCACGTCTTTCCATAAATTTATGGAAAGACGGTCTTTCCCAAAATTTTGCCTTACAATGGTAATTCATGAATATCATCTGTTTCATGCTCAAATAGGTGAAAAATCAACAATTTATTTTGCACGCAGACTGCTAACTTATTTAGTACCATCCAAATCATGGATTAATTTATGCTGACATTAGGAAGTCTCACAATTTTGGATAATCTAAGGCCTGTCCTCCGAACTTTATGTGCATTTTAGTTCTGATCATTTTAATTCAGTTTAATTTAGTTCAGTTCGTTATAATTTTAATTTGGTGAAATTTAATTTATTTTAATCATACATTACAATTTTTTAACACTCTTATTTCAGTTCGGTTCAAATTAGATCTTGTAAACTTCAGAATACAGGACCTAACTCTAAAGGTACTTAAATAAAAATTGTATGAAGATTCAAGGATGCAAAGATAATTATGGTAATTGGTTTGGAGAGATGATTGTAGGAGATCTAGACTGAGATTTTTTAAAAAAAAGGAAAAGAAGGCAAGATGTAGGATGATGGAGTGACGAAAGAAGAAACACTTGTGCGGTTGTGCCTCATGCAGAAGAGATGTTGGCTGCAATCTCACCACTCCACCGCACACACCGGCGGAACTGGGGCAAGCCGGGGCGGCAGCTATACTGTTCATTCTCGCCCCTGCCTGCCCCGCTCATCTCAGCCCCGTCCAGGATTTCGCCCTAATTCCGTCACTGATCGCACACTTGTATGCCATGCAGTTAGATCAGGTACAATGGTAAACCCGAATTGAGCCGCTCTTGCGGTTTTAATTCTTTAAATAATCAATCACTCTTTTCCACTTCAGTAATTGAGTCCGCAACTAAATTACTTCATTTCCCCCTCATAATGATTGAAACCACTACATGGATCCAGTTGATTCTCTCTATCTTACTCATTACATTTACCTTTAATATTTAATTCAAATAAATTAACCTAACAAACTAAATTGAAATGTAAAATTTAATAATACATCTATAATTTTTGAATTGGATTTTGTTTTTTCAAATTTGATTTTCAAAATTAATTTCAATTTTTAAAATTTATTTTATGAACCATAATTACAAAGAACCATATATTTTTTAAAATAATTTAATTTTAATTTTTTAAAATAACCAAAATTTAATTTTAATTTTGAAAATTAAAATTCAGATTTTAAATATTTTTCCATTTTTGAATTTTTAAATAGAACAAAATAATTTTCAGAATTTTAAAAAATTCTTTTTAAAAAAACTTCAATTGAGACATATGACATCACTTGATTGGGCCACGTGTCTCAATAAGGTTTTCAAAAAATAAAGGGGATAGTGGTGCTAGTGGCTTAATCATAGTGTGCCACGTGGCACCCTTGTTAAAAAAATGGGCACGCACAGCAGGAGGGCCAGGCGTACATGGGGAGGCATTGGACGGTGTGTTGGGCGCGGGCTCAGTCCCTTGAGCTAGATCAGCGGGCTACTTCAATGCAACCCGCTCTGAGTACCCCATTGTGGAGATTTTTGGGCTCGGTTCGGGCTCAATTTTTAATTGAGCTCGTTTTGAGCCCTCCATTGTACATGCTCTTAAAGATTTTGTGCTTCACCCTTTCCCATACAAAAATATCAGCCCGTTCCGATATTCTAGGTCAAACTCTTTACTCTTGCTCCCTCGGTCTAAACTGCACAATAATAATAATAATAATAATAATAATTTAATCATTTATATATTTATTTACATATAACAATGATACTTCCTCTGTCTTAAGTTATACCTATCATGAAAATTTTCATTTCTATAAATTTTAAGGTTAGACTGTAATTATTTATATTTTAAAATGACAAAGTTTTGGAAACCCTGTCTTTCCATAAATTTATGGAAAACACAAATTCTTCTTTTATGTGTGCTAAACTTTAGACCAGGGTTTATTTTGCAATTATAAGAATTTTTATTTGACATGTTTTTTTAATGCTAATAAATTTAGGGACCTTCGGTGCAATTATCAAACTACTATATATCACAAAAAATTCAGGATTTTTATTTTCATTTTTTTGCAACAGATCATAAACCGCCTCCGGCCGATGGTTTTCGCCGGTTCACAGCCAGATTTCTACCAGAATTTCACCAATTTTCCTCCTCCTCTTTCTTCGATTGCTGGAAAATCGCAATGATTCCACCTCCTCCAGTTTCCTCCTCCTCCAGTGATTCCACCACGGCGACGATCTTTCAGAGGCGATGTTCTAGGGTTTCACCTCTTCGCCGTCATGGCTTGCTGTGCAGAGCGTCAATCAAGGAATCAGACTGCTGAGTCAGGCGCCAATGCTGCTGATTTCCCCGTGGCAGCGATGCGACAAATCGATCGGCGCCGTTCGAGGAATTGGGCTGATGAATCAAGCGTCGTTGCTGCTGATTTCCCCACGGCGGTGATGCGATGAATTGAGTTTCCACCAATGTTAATTAATAAGCCTCGAATTGAATCTAAAGCTTCGAGGCTCATCGACGGTGCCGCTGCTGAGGATTGACAACGACGAATGAACATGACGCCGACGAAGGAAGTAGGAAGCAGACGCGAAGGAAGCGGACGCTGGAGAATAAGGTGCGTGAGATGTTGCGCCCGAGGAAGAAGACGATACGTGTGGCTTCACGCGTAACCTGAGGCAGCGGTGACGTCGAACGGCGGCGACGAATTTAGTGCTGCTCGTGAGAGGTGAGGTTTAATTTTGTATTTTATTTTTTTTGAAAACTTGATGAGATTTAATATTTTTTGATTGAGTCTTTGATCAATAAAGATTTTTTGGTGTAGTGGTTAGAACTCTAAGCTATGAGGTTGTAGACCTGGATTCGAATCCCGGTAGGCTATGTTTTGTTTGAAGAAATTATATTCTTGAGGTACATGTTGAGATTTATTATTATTTGATTGAGAAAACATTCATTAATTGATTTTTGGTCTAGTGGTTAGGACTCTAAACTTTGAGGTTATAGACCCTGGGTTCGAATCCCATTGGGACTTTTTTTGAAGAATTTATGTTTGTTGAGGTACTGTAATTTTTTTGTTGAGGTTTGTAGATTTTTTCTTCCATATTGATATTTTTCATTATTCGGGTGAGGTTTATTTGATATGAATTGATGTTTTGTAGTTTATTTGGGTGATATTTATTGATATTTTGATTTTTTTTATATATATTTTAGTATGTTGACATTTTGATTTTTTTTTGCTGAGGTTTAGGTGATAGAAGTTGAAGTTTGTAGTGCTTTTATTTGGGTGATATGGATTGATATTTGTGATTTTTTAATTTCTCATGTTGTTTTTAATTTTATGACCGAGGTTTAGGTGATAGGGGTTGATGTTTTGTTGTGTCTTTTTTCTCATGTTAACATTTTTCATTTCTCGGATGAGATTTAGGTGTTAGGAGTTGATGTCTGTAGTTTTTTGGTGATATAGGTTGATTTTTGTAGTTTTCTTTTTATAAAAAAAATGTTGATATTTTATTGTTTTCAAAGTGAAGAATTTATACTCTTGAGGTACCAAAGCTATTATCCCCCCCCCCCCACATGTTGATTTTTTCATTTTTTAAAGTAAGTTTTAGTTGATATGAG
>JAULKJ010000011.1:7702069-7712596 GCA_032355405.1 Rubia balearica | reverse complement strand
TTCAGGATTTTAGACTTTGATACCATGAAGAATATTTACGGGGTAATCATGTTATGTCTGTATTCATGCTCTTGGTTACATTATATACTAGTACAGAAGACCTAAATCAGACTATAAAAGGAATTCTAATCTAAGTACAATTACAAGTAATATTACAGAAATATTCATATTATAATCTAATATTCATATTCCTTAATACAACCCCTAACCCTACCTAATTCACATAAATGCCAATATAATGTTTTGATGATTGAAAGTACAAATATAATCCTAGATAGTAAGTGTAAGTGCAAAAATACCCATTCTGGTAAATTTTGACTTGAATTTAATAAAATGACTATTTTGACTTTCTTCAGATTTTTTTTTTAAAAAATAACTGAAATGACAATTATACCCCTACGTCTTCATCTTCTTCTAATAAATCCTAACGTCCACTACGATTACTATACACCCCCACCACTACCGGAGTCCGTCATCCCCCACCACGCCTACCTTGTGAGACCCAACTAGAGCTGCTCCGCCGTGATCCAGTAGATTGCCGCCCCGGAAGCCACCGTGTGATTGGTGGTGCGCCGCTTCGACTACCAGCAGAGCTATACGCACTTTGTGAAAATCTAGCATGTATAACCCTCTCCGGGAGATACAAGTCATCTCCGCCCTCCTGCCTTCCAGTAGCGAACAACATCATCGAAGAAGAGCCGGGCTACGAAAAATCCAATCACCGGAGAAGCTACCACTGAACCCAATCAGAAGAGGAGCAGCGCCGTCATTGAACCACTAGACCAGTCGCATTTTTGGGGTTAATTTGGCTGAGTTTTTGCTAAGTTTATTTCGCCTGAACTGAAACCACCGGGCTACTATTTTTTTGATCTAGTTTTTACTGGGTTTATTTTGCCCAGATTGATTTGAATAACAACGATGTTGGAGAAGATGGTGTGGCATGAAGTTGGTGGTGGTGGGCTGGGCTTGGTGGCAGAGCTCTGGGTGGGCTGCAGTGGTGTGGAGGGGGTGGGGCGGCGGTCCGATGGTGGTATGAGGGAAGAAGTGTCTTAACATTTTTGGGTTTTAGGATAGAGAGCATTTTGGTCATTTATGTGCAATCAATGTCGGAAATTGTGTTTTACGGTTATAATGACATTTTCATCAACTAGTTAGAATTTTTTCATACTAAAATTATCTGAAAGTTTTACTGAAACTTATTCAAATATATAGGGTTATATTTATATATCCCGAATCATCATTCAATTTCATCACACTGGATTGCAAGAGTGAACTGAATACTTCCTCAATGCTGCTGTGATCTTTCAAAAAAAAAATTGCTACTCTGACAAATCTAATAGGGGCATTTCGGGAATTTAGAGCGGTATAAACCCCTAGCGTTTCGACTAATATTTTGGCGGCAAGAAAAAGTAAGCTCAACTGACGACGGTGCTCTGATGGCTGAAGCGGGGGTGGCGATGGGCGAGGCATCGAATTGCGACGCAGAAACTTTGGGCGATGGTGCGAACCCAGTGGAGGACCAATCATCGTTTTTCTCTTTGCCACTGATTGACTTCCAAGTACCTCCTTACCGAACACACCATTTCTTCAAACAGTTCAGAGCCGCTACCTCTAACCCTAACAATTTCCACAAGGCTGTGAAATGGTAACTCGCTCGCTTACAGATTTTTCTACTTGAATCCGCGCGCCGTGTGTGCTCTGTGTCTGTGAACCCGATGTTAAGGATTATATATGTGTGATTTATCGGACCAAGAATGCTCATTTCCCAGGTTTTGTTTCTTTAGGTCCCCGGATGGCTCATGCTTTCTGACCAGCTCCGACGACAATGCTCTCAGAGTATTTGCATTGTGAGTTTCTTTCCTGTTACCATCGTCTTATGCACTTGCATTGCCCCTCTACATTGATGTCAACTATAAATAAAAAGCTTTCAACCAACTAGCCATAATATAGTTTTGGTTTTGACAAATGTCGGTCTTCGTTGTTCTAGGCAATGCAATGGAAGTGGTGACGATGCAGGGTCTTATTCTGATTCTGATGGTGAGAACTCATGTCCCGTCTTTTTTTTTCTATTCTGATTTGCATAATAGTACAACATGAATTCGTTTCCTTTTATTTTGCTGGAAATCTTCATTTATATACTGATGCACCCCTCTTGCTAATTAGTTTCATTGAACTACTTCTTGCACTATGTATGCATATGTGCTTAATGATGGTTGATTCGTTGCAGATTCATATGCGGCAAACCTTGTCATTAGTGAGGGAGAATCAGTCTATGATTACTGCTGGTATCCACACATGTCTACTTCTAGTATGTATATTATGCCTTCTGATTATTGTCATATAGGTTCTGGTTTGTGGTCTGAGAACAGTGTTTCTGTGCAATTATCTGCTTTGTGTTTTAGGTCCTGATACATGTGTATTTGCTACCACTACCCGCGACCTTCCAATTCATCTTTGGGACGCTACTTCTGGGCAGGTGCCACACTGAAGCCTTCATTAGTTAATCAATTTCATTATACCACGAGCAAACCTCATGGCTGTGTAGGCCTATCATACCTATGGATGATGGCATCTGATTCTTTCGAATGCTAGGCTCACTTAAAAAATTATTCTTGTTTGTGTGTTCCATTGTGAAGAGCACATGTTTTCTGATTTCTCTTTATAAAAACAATTGCAGCTACGTTGCACTTATCGTGCGTATGATGCCATGGACGAGATTACTGCTGCCTTTTCAGTTGCCTTTAACCCAGCTGGAACAAAGTAAGAATTATGTTTGTGAAAATTCAAAGGAAAAATGCCAATAATTGTTTATTTGCAATAATAAAACGTATTAAATAATTGAATCCATTGTCTTATCTGGGAGCTGTTCTAGTACTGGTGAGATTGATAACCTGACTTCTATCACCTTTTTTAAGACAAATGATCCTTGTTTGTCAACTTATTTGCTCATGTCTTACTACTACTGTACTTCACCTCTTTCTTTTTGTAGTTAGTTAGAGCATGTCCTGCACCATCAGTGTACCATGCTTAAAGTACAGCCTCTTGAATGCAAAGAATTAATCAAAGACAAATTGGAGGCAATTCTATGCCTAGTTCATGGTCATTTTTCATCTGCAGTTTTTTGTCTGGGTGGGGTAGTCAAGACTAGGAAGAAACCAAATGGAGTTAATCCAGTTTATGAGAACTGCATCTGATAGAAGTAGAGCTAAATATTGTTATATGTGGCTCTTGTCATGCAATCAATCTAATTTAACTGAAGAACTAATCGATGCTTGGACGTAATCAGGCATACACATCAAGGACAAAATATGAGCTGCTATCTCTTTTTCTTTTTCAAAATATACTTTCACTTCTTGCTCTAGCTTATTATTCCATCAGGTGTATTACACGATGTGGCATCCAGTTTGCATATTAGTATGATAGTGTACTCTGATCAGTTAGCTGAAATTTTGTCTCAGAATATTTGCTGGATACAACAAGTCTCTTAGAATATTTGATGTTCATCACCCTGGAAGAGATTTCAAACAGCTTTCAACTCTTCAAGCAAATAAAGAAGGACAGTCAGGTAGCAGCATTTAGACTACAAGATGCCTTAAATACATTCAGTTAGTAAGTACTAGAAATACATGGACCTGTTTTGTTAATGGAAAAAAACAATGAATTCTGGCATACATAGTGGTGATGTTCTTGCTTGACTTAATATGGTGTGGGAATGGAAGCCTAATTTTTCTTTTCATTTTGGCTTGATTGTTTTTTTTATTCCAGTGTCCTGTTTTAAATCCATCTGGCAAATGCGTGCTGCTTAAAAGTATCTTCTATGCTCTGTACCATTTTGTTAAAAAAGTTTCCAGTTGACAGAGCTGAAGGCTTCGGTTGGAGTTCTTTTCCAGGGATTTTGTATTTATTTTAACCTTAACAATTTTGGTTTCCAATAGCATACGTTCTTGACTTGGAATGTTGACTGAAGCTAAAAATATTAAATATTTTCAGGTATAATATCCTCAATTGCTTTTAGTCCTAGTGATTCAGGGATGCTGGCTACTGGTTCCTATGACCAAACTACTGCAATATATAGAGAGGATAACATGGAACTATTATATGTGTTGCATGGCCAAGAAGGTGGGGTTACACATGTAAGTTGGTTTGAATTACATAAAAAGTACTCTTTGTAAAATTTATGGAGGTCACTCATGATTCAAAGTTTCCTGGCAGGTCGAATTCTCTAAAGATGGTAACTACTTGTATACTGGCGGTCGAAAGGTTAGTAAGTGATTAGATATGTTCTATTCATGGAACAAGTTTAGCTACTGGTATCATGAAAATCTGCATAAGACTATTGAATTCTGCTTTTATGATCAAGCATGATTGGAATTTCTTATCTTGGATCACATTGAATTAATAGATTAAGTTAAAAGATTCTCTGGAGCACGTGATGTTTTTTCCATGATTTATTTCCGAGGATTTTTACTCAGAACTGGGGCAGCCATAGCTAACTAAAGTTAGTTAATTTATTCTGAGTGATCCTGTTTTTTGTTTTTGTTTTCCATTCAATGATTCTTTGAAATGAATGTGATCCAATGTTATGGCTAAATATGTGCTCATGTATATTGAAGGATCCTTATGTCCTCTGCTGGGACATTCGCAAGACTGTCGAAATTGTGTACAAGTAAGTCTCATCTTCTTATTTTTGAGAATCCTAAGAATTCGATTTCGATAATTGCATATCTTTCTATTCATTGTCCCTATCTTGCAAGGGATTATTGGTTCAACCCATGCAAATTTGTACAGTAAGTAAAGTGGACTGAGAAGGGAGTAGTTAATACAAATCTAAAGCCTCCTGCGTGCTGCACTCCCTTTATTCCATTTTATACATGCTCTAATATGCATATTATTGAATGTTCGTTTCTTTATTGTATATTCTTCCGCAACTTGTTGGGTTCATTATGACCAACCATGAGCTTAAATTTGTGCATGATTTCATCCTTTTTCCCTAACCTTCTAACTCGCTGAATTTCGAACTCCTCTTGTTAGAATTGAGAACCATATTGGTGTTGTCTACAACTCAAGGAGTATTCTCTTTCTCATGTATATCAACTCTCCTTGCTGATATAAAGCATAAAGATATTCCTTATGGGTGGAGCATGGAACTTCATGTGCATGCATGCTATCAATGGCCCATCTACATTATAGCAAATATTTTCTTTCAAGAAGTCAAACTTCTATCATTAATGATGCCTATACGTTACTCATAGGATTCATGTTTGGTAGAAAAAATGGAATAGTGTGTCTGCAGTCTGCTATACTTTATAATTGTAAAGTACCACTCGGATTGAAAGGAACAATTTGATACTACAGCTATAAGGTTGCCAATGCCATTATGGATTGGTGGGTCACAGTATGAGGACGAACAAAAAATGAGAGTTGTGGAAGAGAGAATGTTGAGTTGAATGTGTGGCCATGCTAGTCTATTAGAAACTAAGTAGGAGTAGCGTCAATAGATGAGAAAACAGAAAGAAACATGTCCAAGATGGCTAGAAATGTATGTAGGAGGCCATTAGCTGCTTTAGTAAGATGTTTAGAACAAAGAAAAAGATAAATAAATTAAATGGGGAAGAGAAGGAAGTATAGAGACTTGTTAAAAGATCCTAAAGAATAATATGCATGTCTTGACCTTACATGATGGCGAGATCTAATCCATAGAGCTTACCCCACATAGTGACATTTGTATTGTAGCATCCATTTTGTGTTTTGCATGCAGTGCGAGGTATTCCGTATTCTGGTAGTGATTTACTTGATTCGGTGGGGGTTCTGTAAGAAACTCAGATCACTCCTATGCAAACCAAATTGTGATTGGGTTTGTTTTATTTGCTCTATGATTAGGCTTTATAGATCTACAGAGGCTACGAATCAGAGGATTTATTTCGATATCGACCCTATAGGCCAAAACCTTGCTACTGGTGGTCAGGTATCTTTCAATTCTCTGCCTGCATATCATAAAGTAGAGGGGCCTATGTTGAAAAATGGAATGACCTTGTTTATGTGGTCATCTCCAGGATGGTTTGGTTCATGTGTATAATTTACAAAGTGGGCAGTGGGTATCAAGTTTTAAAGCGGCATCAGGTACTGCTTTCACTTAAGAGTGTTGCTCATGGCAAAGTTCTTCTCTGATTCTGTTGATTTATTTTTGCATTGCAGACACTGTTAATGGTTTCTCCTTTCATCCATTTTACCCAATGGCTGCTTCATCATCTGGACATCGAAGATATGTAGATGTGGATGATTCTGGTGATGATGTTATCCTCAGAGGTAAATCTTCATGCTCCATCACGGATGTAAAATTGTGGCTCTCTGAAGTGATATGTACTTGCGTTCTATTCAGTGATATGTGCCCTTCTCCTTCTTCGTTGCTTCATTATTTTCTCTCAATACCCAGGCATATCAAAGAACAAGAAAGGATATAAATGTGTATTAGCATTCCTTGTAATTACTCGATTATTATTACTACAATAGATTGTTACTTTGCTGTCCTGTTTGCACTAAGCAGACTAAGCTTAACAAGAAAATGCACTCACTGGTGGGCATATGCTTTTAGACTGAATCCTGAAATAGAAAAGAACCGAAACCCTACCAATATCCCGAAGAGTGAACAGTTTGTGCATTCAACAATAATAGGCTAGGATTTGCGCCAACCTGAACATAACTATGCTCCACTTACGTTAACTTCATCGTAACAATTTTCCTGTGTAGATGATGAAAATTGTGTATCTGTTTGGAGCTTTCCCAGTTATTCTTATACAAAAGAGGGTGACGTTTCTTCTGCAAACTTTGAGGAGCCTGAACAAGGGAATTGAAAGCAACACCTTCAGCTTGGAGGCTTGTATGTACCTTAATGCAGGTTGTGATCACAAGATCTAGGAGAAGTGGTTGCGCGAGGCTGTTGCATTCAATCGTGTACAGGCCAACACTCTTAAAAATCGTGATTGGTTTTTCCAGCTGGATGAATTACTTTTGTTCTTGCAATGTTCTCCTGCCAATGCAAACGTGGCTGTAAAATGTTTGGAAGAAGTTTAGACGAGCTACTGATTATTAGTTTTCCTTCTTACTAATTCTCCCTCTTTCCCAAATCACCCTGCACAAAGAGCGACAGAACCCAGCTAAATTTTTGAAGGTGATATTAAATTCATTTGGTACATCTAAGATTGTGTTATCAGCTGAGAAGTGGGTCCTAAGCAAAGCTATAACATTAAGGCATGTTTAAAACCTCAATTCTCTCACCAAAACTTTTAAGTTTATTATGTTTTCCCCCCTTCAGTTTAAAACCGCCTCTTGTGAGATAGAGGGCATTTATAGGCACTCTCGAACTTAAAATTGAAGTACACATGACTTGTATCAGTGTTTAATTTACATAATGATGAGTAAAATTTGAATTTAAAGTGTTCCATCTAGTTTGCCTCTACCCATTTGTTGACATATGATGGCCAGACTTTAAATTAAAATTGAACAAAAATAGAGAAAGCTATAGTTGCATTGGTTTTTGAACTGAATACGGTATAAACAAATTGTTTATTGAGGTAATGAGTGACATGTGAACCAGTTTACGGTAAGAGTCCGTCTCCTGCGAAATCGTTTTATCGTAAGACCAGGACTTACTATAATTTAAGGTAAAAGGCAAACCATTTTAGGGGGTCATATTATAAATATTTTATTCTCGGTGCCAAACAAAAATGCTCGAAAAAATAGGAGGACTAACCTGCAAGTAACGAAAAGCAGGAAAGAAACTCGCGTTTGAAGGAGGCGCAATCCGAAAAATGCGCTTCCAAATCTTCATTAGAGTTTCAACTGATCAGAAACTCTTCAATCCATCACTCCAAAAACTTTCGAAGATCAAATGCTCAAAATTTGCTATCAGGAACAAAAAATGAGATGAACAACGTTGATCAACAAACAATTAGTTCCATGATTCCATACTACAACATTGAATCTTTTTTTTTATTAAACTCTACAATCAATTTTTGTGACTTTTATAGATTTTGTAGATTGGTAGATCAAATGATATGCGAAGAACTAGAAAGTAAAATCGAAGATTCATCAACATTCATTTTGAACATTGAACAACAAATTGCTGTGGTGAATGATAAACAATAGAATCGAACTAAATTTTGTAAAAGGTAAGTTTTCTATATCGGATTTTTCATATAAGAACTGATTTAAGCTACTTATTTTTATTATATCGAAATCACTAATCAAAACTACTGACACAATACAATAAGGACGAGTGATCTTTCAACTCATATTGCTTACGAATGTTTTGATGTTTACAGTTGATGCTCTGTACCAATATATATAAGTAATGCCCATTGTTGTCGTTCTATATCATATGTGACATGAATAAATCGTTATCTGATGTTGCTAGTATGGAGATTGATGTTTTAATGGAAGTGTCTGATCCTTTTATATCTGATGTCAGTTGTTACTGAATATTAGCTACTAGAACTGGTGTGTGATGTTATAAGTAGAATAAGTGATTTGCATATCCTCGGTGATAGTAGTGGATGCTCTTAATGGCATGAATGACCACTCTTGGAGTTCTGAATCAGAATGTGACCTTAATATACTCATATGTGAGGTTCCTATTGTATAGATTGATGTTTAAAAAAAGTGTTTGATGCTTGTATACCTGATGTCAACTGTTACTGAGTATTAACTGATTGAATTGATCTGTTATTTTATAACCAAATAGAGTGATCTATGATTTTACTAACAGTTATACCAGATGATTTTCCTAATCTGTTGGAGATACATGCAAGGGAGTGTTTACAGGGAGTAAGAGCAAGAATGATCCACACTCCGCGGGGTCGCTAATAAATCATGGGAGATCTACTAACCGGTAGAGCACTTCACAAAAAATAAGATTTATAAGTTGCTCGCATACTCACTACTAAACTACCAAAGGGGTAGAAAGTGGCAGTTCCAGGATCGTCCACAAATAGGCTAGGAATTTAAAAGTTAACTACGCAGAACTCTCAATCGGGTCATCAATCAGATTGCGTGCTGGGAACAGTCAATGTTGCAAACAAGGTTTTGGGGGGTTTTATCTGTCAACTACTGAACATGCGAGCACAAGAGAGAAAACTAGATTAAGCAAACACTTGGGGACATTTGTGTTACATGATCTGTAGAGTATTTTGATCCTAGATTCTATCAAATCTAAGGCATATAAACCTATCCTAATGTTTATGTCACATACCGTGGTCGATAGTGAACACTTCCCTTTATTTATCACACAAAGGTGCTCACGTCTTATTCTATCGACACCACTTCCGTAATTAGGAAAATGCATCAAGCAGGACTACTGTTATGCGCTCCTCTTCCCTGTAAAGAATTACATCTCGGGCCTCTACTATGAATGCTTCTCCCTAGGCCTATGGTGGCATAGGGATTAGCATCTCATGATGACTCTAGAGTTGCAATGACAATTGTCGAATTACGACAATCGCAGTTCAGTAATAAGTACCATGCTCTCACTTATCGGTCTACCATTTTCCAGTCATACTAGCATACGTCTTCGGAGCAGTGCTCACGACCCACATACATACACCCACACGGTCGTAGACTCTCACGCTTCCTATTAACCTAGCGACACTCCCAAGGGGACAAAGATACCATCACCATACATGAAAAAAAAGATTAAGCTGTATACCAACATAGGATATAAATAATTCATTTAACAAGAATTTAAAGAACACATCAAACATGATATTCATAAACATAAAAGAATAGGGTGATTTAGAATCTCGTAAAATATCTACCATATCATGAATAAAAATTTAAATCCCCAAGCTAAAGAACTATTCTTTAAGTATTGAACCCAATATTTCCATTAGATTCAATGCCCTTAAGCAATACTAGGAAGATTAAACTAAGAGAGAAAGCTTACCCCCTTTCTCTCTCTACCTACTCTTTGACAAACTAGGAGAATGAAAATAAACTATCCAAAAGTTTTTTAAAACCCTAGTAGACATAGGTCCCTTCATATAGTAGATAAGAAATGGGCCTTGAAAAAGGCCAAAAAAGGCAACGAAAACCTAGCTGGCTGCTAGCACGAACCGTGCAATAGCACACGACCTGTGTGGTTATTGCACGGGCCGTTAGCCGGCTGTATGTTCCTTGCAACTGAGCGACACGACCATGCATTTCCTCGCAGCCACCAGCTGGGAATATGGGAGTTCTTCGCCGTACCTCTCAAAGATGTAATTTATAAGCCCTTTTTGCTTACTAAATACAAGTAAGTAGATAGTGGCAAGTCGGGGTCATCCACAGAGAAGAGGGATGTTTCCAAGAATTTACATACACAAAGGTGAATATAAGCCTAGGTATATATATACATAGATATAAAAGCAAGTAAAAAGGGTTTTTTTTGGTTGGTTGGTTTCCTAAGTTATGAAATTAAAAAAAAAAGACAACTAGCAAAGTCAAGTAACTATGCTAATCATGCAACAAACTAATAAAAAGATACAAAAACTACAA
>JAULKJ010000011.1:7672705-7684530 GCA_032355405.1 Rubia balearica | reverse complement strand
GCCGCTCCCCGCTCGCCACCATGTCCGGCGCCGTTCAGCCAAGCGCCGAAAAACAGGGCATAATCTGATGATGGATTGGTGGTGCCCATGCTATGTATTAATCGGAACGAAGGGATAGAAACCGGGGGAGAGAAAAGGGGGAAGAAAATCGAGGGAGAAGGGATAGAAATCGTGGGAGAGAAATGGAAATTAATTTTTTCATCTTTTTCTTTTTTATTTCAAGGGTAAAATCGTCTTTCCACACAATATGGCCAGAAAATTGTTGACTTAATGGTCAACACGGTCAAGGGTCATTTTGGCATTTTATGAGATTGTAGGGTTATATTGGTACTTTCGACTTAAAGTCAGGATTGTTTTAGCATTTTACGAATAACTATGGGCCTTTCAAATAAATTCGATCAACAAAACTTTCCCGCACAAAGCCACCCACTTCACTCTCTTCAAATTTCAATCAAGCCCTAGTAAGATTTAGCCATGTCCAGTCATCCCGGCGACAACGAGGCCGCCGTCGCCATCGGCGATGGCGAAGCCACGGGGAACTCTGAAGGCACGGCGACGCTAAAGAAACGGTTGAGGAGAGTGAGCTTCGCGGAGATGACATCCGTGCACTTCTTCGACCGCGACGACGAAGACAACGAGACGCCGAAGGAGGACCATTCCGCCGCCGGCAGAGGCGGAAATGATACGCCGGAGAAAGATAATATTCTCAGCTTCCTCCAATTGGTGGGGTCGAAGTCAAAAGAGGAGGAAGAAGAGGGGGAGGAGATGCAGGAAAACGACGACGTTGAAATTGAAAGCGAAGGGGAAGGGTTTTCTTCGGCGCGGAGGCCGTTCTTTCGACCGGAATCTTCGCCTTCTTCGGGGAGTGCTTTTGGCTCAGCTACTTCCAATGACGGCAAGCCCCATTCCCCCCATTTTAAAATAAATTTGTTCAAAAGTATAATATGAGTCTGTTTTCTGTATAATTTTATAATTCATACTCTATTTCTGTAATTTTGATGCACAAAGATCAAGGGAGGGGTAACTGTCGGCGGATAAGCAGTGAAGAGAATTAAAAAAATTAGAGAAAATAAAGCAGTATAAATAAATGAGTGGATGAGAATGAGTAGAATTTTACCGAAATAGGAGTAAAGCAGAGTGTGAAACTTACTCCGGGACACACCAAAAAAACTCTGTAAGTAGACTAGGTAGTTTGGATGGTTCCTCATCATTTAGCATTTTACTGCATGCCCTTTTTCGTAACAAATCAGTGAGATACCAAGTTTTTGGAAGTCATGGCATGGGGTGTCTTCTTGAGTGCATGTACGCCTCACGCTTGATCGTGCTTTTTGAATACCTATAATATATGTTGTACTCAATTGTGTAATGCTGAACTAATTGATTTTCCGAATCATGTTCCTTCTTGCAGAGGACTTTTTTGGCCCTGTTGATACCAATTTTATCGGGAGGGACATTTTGTCAGATACAGAAGCTTCTGATAACGGTCACGAGGTTACCATGGATTCAACTGTATTCTCCATGCATTTTCGTAGCATTGCCCGGTCAGATTCAGGTGCTGACATGAAGACCCCCACAGCAATCCATCTTACCTTTGAGGAGAAAACTCCGAGCCAAACCAATGTTGGAAGTTCAATGGAACTTACTGTCCCTAATAAACGACTGTCCTTATCTCCATCTCCTACTAGGAAGAGAACTGTTTGTAGCAATTCTAGTGATATGAGTCTTGTCGGCAATAGCCCATCAAAGTATGACTATGGGAGACTTCCACCTGAATTAGCTGCACTTTTGGATGGAGATTGCAATGAATCAGGTGTGATTTTCGAGGTTAACAATAATGCTGCTTTGGAGAAGTCCAGAAAATTTGATAATGTATCCAGAGAGAATTTGACTGGCTTCAAGGATAATGATAACAATGACGAAGTGGCAGTTTGTTCTTCGCATGAAGAATCAGGAGGGGCAAATGGTCGTGCAACACTGCACGATTCTCCATCAGCTGAGGTCTTAGCTTCACCTGCCAGGCAAAGAAGAATATTTCTAAGTAGCCCATCACCAGTCAAATATATGTCAATGCTGACTCCTCAAGATCCAAGAGGTACTTCACTACTCAAAGAAGACATTGACGACCATGTGAGCTCATCATCAATACAAAGAAGCATTTCAAAGCTCAATTTGCTTGAAGCTTCTCCCTTTTCTGCCCCTCTTACCTCCAGGCTTGAGAATCTAACTACTAAACCAGAATTTTTAAAATCTCCTTTCAAAACTCTTTTGGAGAGGGAGATGAAGAACTCCCAGACCGAATCTATGGATATATCTTCTGCAGATGTTGAACACCCCGGTTCTCATAAGAATCTGGCACAAATAAGTGAGTCCTGCGCAGAAACTAGCAAATCCCAGGATATACTAGTTGGAGAACAGATGTCCCTGACTATAGATGCCAATGCAGCAGGTGATTCACCCCTCCTTCAGGTGGGGACAAAATCAACCGGTACACCAGGGCACTTTCTTCTTTCTCCCGAATCACAAAAGAAGTTGACAGTTTCACCTCAGCACAGGAACTCCAACGATATAGTGCTATATGATGAGTTTTTGAATCTTCAAGGCTCAGGTTTAAAGGTATGTGCTTGATCTATACCTTTTTACAGCAACTTTTGAGGAATTGAGTCTTTTGACTAGAATGCAATTTGGTCATCTGGTTGTTAGAGTCTCTGCTCCCATCCTGTAGCAAAGTTTATTCAAAGGTTGACAGAGGCTAGCATTCCTGATATGCAGGTTAGTTCTCAAATGACTGACAACCCCGTGACTCCTACAATGGAGAAAATGTTGCATCCCACAAACAAATGTGTGGGGGATGGCAGCCTGCAAGGTGGCATCGGTCTCTCTGTCTTAACAGAAAACTTTTCTATGGGAGAGGCAGAAGCTGCCACTGCTTTTGTACCATCTTCCCTCAGGAACTTGAAGGAGTTAGCATATCAGGAGGTGAGTATCCCCCTTCAGTTACCTTTTTTGCATGATCAATCCCAACTGTGGATGAGGATACGTGGATCAGGTTGATAGAGTGTAAAGTTGTCACTGTTTGATCGTGAATGTGTTTGGATGCGATAGATCTCTAAAGAATCACACTTCACTTTGTTAATTGGATGGCTGTCAAACCTTTTTAGTTTTCATGAATAATAACTTTAACGGTTAAGATGAATGCCATCTTACTGAACAATCTTAGAAAGTTATTAACCTTTTGCAGCTTTACTGATTTTTCATGGTCAAAACATTATATATCAGACTGCAGTGAATCTATTCCCACAAAGTGCGTCAAAGAAAGAGTTTCACATAGTTGGCAGAGAAATTATGGATTTCCACTACATGGTTGATATTTCCGGACCTTCCAGTCAACTGAAATCTCCTGGAAAAAGAAGAAATGAGGCACTTGACTTTGAAGACAGTGAGTACCACAGTGGAACTGATGGAGTGCAGAGGAATCTCAAACACCAGAAAGTTGCTGGTCATGATAGGCAAACATGTGGAGATCCCGACAAAGAATGTGTGGAAAACAATATGACAGTTCATGGTTTGAACTTGAGGCATTGGAGAGATGTATGTAGCTTATTTTTTGTTGGATGCCATCTCTTTGGCCTGATCTCCAGTCCTTACAAAAAGGAGGAAGAAAATTGATGGACTTCTAATTTTCACATTGCAGATACATTCAAAAATTTTAGAAGATACAGAGAGATTGACTCCTCCCCCTATTGATAATCTTAACCTTTCAGTGGTACATGAGCTTTCTTATCTAACAAGTTTATATTAATTATTGCAGTTCTGTTAAAGTACTTTCCATGTTGAGTACCTTAACTCTTGATCTTATTTCTTGCTCTTAACTGTACACATCTTTTAATTACAGTTGATATTTCCTCTATCACACTGTAGATTGATTCACTTGAAGATACTTTGTATAGCTTGAAGAAGTCAAAAACATATGGGATGCTTTGCAATGAAATCTTTCCTCAGGTAAGGTTGTGTAAATGTATAGTTACTCTCTAGGAAGAAAATGTAACAATCAGCAAGAATCCAGGAGTCTGTCATCCTTTGTTTTGAGTTTTCATATTTTGGGCGGGGATGGTTAATCTGAGAATTTGTCTTACATGTACCTTGCTCAAACACCTGATTCATGGTTTCCCCCTGTTTTCAGAGAACATCTAATCGTAATGACACTCATTCTGAAAGGTGAATTTTACCATCCCATTTTGTAACTGGGAAGACTGATTTTGTTCTTTCATCTGGTTGGAGCATCTAATGCCGTCTTACGTATTCTCTGTTGGTTCTGAAACGTTAACTGTGTAGAGTCGGTGAAATAAAATTGCTTTTGCATCAAATCATTTATGGAAAAGCAAAATTGCAGCTGATGGGTGCTAAGAAGAACATGCTACAGGTAACTGAGCTTCTTTTATTTCTTTGTGGATTTTGGAAATGATTGTGTTCTTAGACAATTCACTCTATACACAGGGAAGATTACAGCTCTTAAGCTCTGGAATCCAGGACGTGCGAATGTTAACAACAAATACCTTGCCTAAATTTATGGGAGGTACTAAAGCTGGTGTGGGTGGGCTCCAAAATCTTATTAGCATAAGAAATAGGGATGAGGTACTATCCTAATTAATCTTGAGTCCGCAGTTTCTCTTTTATTTCCATGGGATAGTTCATTTGCACTGTCATCAGATGGAACTATCATTTGAAAGCAATGAGGACAACCTAACCATTCATTACTTTTTTTTAATTAGTCATTAGCACCTCTGGGATGATTATGTTTATACTCTTCAGTTGTCACATATACATTGTCTGTAATGCTTCAGCTTCCTAATAAATGTAGCTAATGGTGTCTTTTCTTTTTCCTGTGAAATTTTGAAAACTAATACTTGGCAGGTGTGGTTTTGAAGCTTTCTTTTTACCTTTGCCATTTTGTCAGGATGCTTGTGATAAGGTGACAGCAATGAAGCAGCGCTTAGAAGCTCTGAATAAAATGAAATGCAACTTCGTTAAAGCATTTCAGAGTTTTTGTAAAATCAAGGGAGAACCAAGCTGTATAGACTATATTCGATTAGCCAATAATCATTTGGTGATGGAATCAAGTTGTAGATCCATGCGTCTTGGCATGCAGGTTTCCACCCGTCCTTGAGTTTGTTGTGAATCAAGCTTTTTAATCACATGTAGTATTGATGCATCCTTCTTTTTGTTTAAACAGAAATGGGTTGTTGAAGGTTTAAAAAGTAGGGATAACCTTCATGATATATCTCTCAACTACCTCAATTTCGTCATTCAAAGGTTGGAAATTATCGAAGGAAATTTATGATTTAAATATTTTTTCTCTTCCTTGCTCTATATTGATGAATTCTTAATGTTGATAATCACAGCTTCAAATTTACTGGAAGTCCTACGTCAAGCATTGTCATCAGAAGCAATTTGGATGATGCAAACATTATGAAGGTAATTCGTTTGTTGCAAGTGCTCTCACTCTAATATACCTGGACTTCACTTGAGTTAGTTGCTTTTTGTTTGACATAGTAGAGCTTCCCAAATATGGATGCTTGCAAAGCCTTTTTGTTTGTCTTAGCTACTGAGACCACTCGGAAGTATAACGGTTCCCAGAGTCTTGCACAAGAAACACAGGCAAGTAAATTCTCTCCGTTACAGTCTCTGACTTCATGCAAAGTGTGTTCAGAAAACCCAGCAAACATGTACTACTGACTATATAGTGCCTATTTAATCTGCCAAGCTAATTAGAAGTTCTTCATACCAAGACTCTTCATGTTTGATTCTAGTTATTGTCAATGCCTTTTGGATGGATCATTTTAAAATAAACTCAATTCATCTCAGACGTTTACATAGCCAAGGTAGATTCATAGGAAATTAAGTCAATGCATTTGTTTTAATCTTGGGTTTTTCCTATACTTGAACTTTAGATTGGAACTAATACAAAAACAAAATGAGATGCTGGAAATGCACGCACATTATTCTTTTTAAGCTTCAAAATCTACTGTAGAACTGCACATTTAATGGATGTTTCTGTTTTCTTGCTTATGCATTTGTAGGTTATGAGTTCAATTCTTGGCAATTTGGTGGATGTGGCTCGAGAAATCCAGTTTGCTCGCATAGAGCTTCCGAATTTGACTAAGGCCACCTTTCACTGCCCATTAGGTACTTTGCTCAGTTGGGCCTTTCATTGCTAGTATTTGGTGCTTGGCTGGTGCTTTTATCCTGAAAATTTGCAAGGGGGTCTTTTCTACCACACAATTTAGTTGTATATAAATATCATAGTTAGTGGCTGGCTTTAGTAAAACCCTTTCGTTAAAATTTGAAAACTAACAAGCAGTTTTTGAACTGCAGCTGGGCAGCTCAATTTGCTTCTTTGCTTCTTTCGTTTCAACCATGGGAAGAAAGTCTCCTTGACTCTTGACATGTCATGTCTAAATCGGTATGTTCTTATAACTCTCCTGCGTTTTACACTTTCGGGCATTATTATTTACTGCATGGAACCCAATAAGCCCACGTGACAAATGCGCAGCCAAATGCAAATTCCCGTGTTCCATTTTTTATATAAAGATTTTATCCTCTTACTGTAAATTGGTCATCACTTAAATGGTACATACTAAAATTTCACTTAGCAAGTTTATGGATTGTTCTATGTTTCATAGTTGGTTTTCTTACTTGACTTCTGATTTCTTCAGAGGAATCTATCCATCCGAGATTCTCCCATCACAGGTGACAGTTTCTTCTGTGGGGAAATCTGTATTGGCCGACCCCATCATAGATGAAGTCATACGTGCTGGTAAAAGTCTAAGACCTGGGTATATGAGGGTTTTACGGTTATGTAGGTGCATTTCCCTAGTGGTTCAAGGTTCAAGTAAGTGAATAAATCATTCATTTTGTGGTAGGAGGATGAAATATATGGAAAATGCATGCATACTGATGCTATTTCTGTAAAACCTTAGTTGATTTTGTTTGCATCTAGGGATATGAATCCCAAACTTTCACCCAAGGCTTGCTCTGCTGGTTAATGTTGAATTAGATTTCTTAAACTAGTGAAGGGAAAGTCCACTAGAAGTTCATGTAATGTCTCAACCAAGCACGATATCAACATATAATATACGTGTGTGCTATATATTGATCGGAGGTATTCATGTTAAGATTTCTGTTTTTTGTCCCTTATTCTATCAGAGGTGTATCTGAATTCTTGCCTCTTGTATAAATTTAAAGTTTCAAGTCACAGCCGAACTGACAAACAAAAGCTTCTGGGTTATGTCACATGTGTTCTTGTTTGAACTAGGTATTTTGGAGAAATATTTGTATGGAGCATCTTTTGGCTAAATTGCTGTCTTGTGTTGTTATTGTTGTACTTTGTTGTTGCCACTACTCCCTTCGTTTCATTGGATGTGACACACTTTCCACTTTTGGTTGTTTTTGTGAATTTGACACACTTTCCTTCAATTTCATTCACTCATTCTATTTTACCTTTTTAAATTCAATTTCATCTACACATTTCATTCATCTAAATCCAAACACCTAAGGCTATGCTGCCACATCTGGAGGTAGTATTATTCTTCATCAGTCCTCTTGAACATTCTCTTAGGCCAGGCTCTAATTTAAGTTGAAGTAAAATAGCTTAACTAAACAAAACTGATTGGTAATGATAGAACTAAATTGACTTAAATTTTATTAAAATGCATACAAGTTGAAAAATAATAGGAAGATGAATAACAATTGATAAAGTGGCTACATATAGTATATTCATGAGAGCATGCATTTGATTCGAATCTTTAAAATCTGGCTTAAAAAGTTTTCTAAATTCACACTTTCCCTTCGAAGTAAAAGTTGCTAGCTTTGTTCTCAAAATTACATTATTGTATAAATTAAAATTTAAAATTTTATGATTGCACGTTGGTCAGACATGTTTCTTTTGCAAAGTTTCTTTCTTTTTTCCTTGCCTGAAGTCTGAAGGGACAAATGGATTTTTATTGTCCAATTGTCATAATATAACAGTACTCCATCCGTTTATCTATTTGTGGCACACTTACCTTATTGTGATTTTTTTAAATGGTAAACTTTTCATTTTTTGGCAAGATTCTTTCAATTTCATCCACTCATTCTACTTTCTACGTTCTACGTTCAATGTCATCCAGTCATTTTCTTCACATAATCCAAACACTTATACCTATGGTGCTAAAAATAAATAAACGGGGAGTATAAGAAACTTCCCGGGCGGTTTTAAAATAATGAAAATCACATCTGGTACAGTTATGTGTTCTGATGTCATCTAATAATTATTTTGATATTGGCCCATTATTATTCAATCAATTAGCACTTGACTATTAAATCACTAAATTGATAGTTCAGTTCCCTTTTTCAAACTTTAAAGCGTCGGAAAAAGATTAAATAATAAGAAAAGATCTACGACAAATTTACTTGTCTTTATTTTTCTGTTTATGTTTTCCCTTTATTTGGGTCAAATAGTTTTCGTGGGATAGGTGTTTTGCAATGTTGTCGCTCTCTTTTTCAGTGGTCGATGACGTAAGCGCAAAGATTTGCCTTATCCGAAACCCAAGTAAAGTAACCCCTCAATTAAGGTATTTCTACCCTTTTCTTCCCCTTTTGTTTAATTGCACCAATCAACCGCATCTTTCCATTATTTGCATCAGGGAGTACTACTTTTAGTTCCTGTGGTTGAAATATCACATAATTTTTTGAGCGTGTCTCTTGAAAGATGGTCTTTCCATATATTATGTAAACACCAATGTTTTAACTGTAAATTAGAAGAAATCAAGATAAAAAATTTGGATTCCATTAACCGGGTCATAAACTTATAACTACAACATGTTTCATAATAAATTTTTTTATATTGCAATCAAAACATTTTGCCTTTTTATAATTTTAATTCAACCCCATCTTTCCATATGCCTATGGAAAGACCGTCTTTCCCAAGACTTTGCCATCTTTTTAGTTAAAGTGAGTACAAATTTCTAAAATAACTCATTAAGATAAATATTACCTCCGTCCCAGTAAAATTGGCGCATTTATTTTTTCACGATTTTCAATGATCATGTTTCGCCGTCAATATCTCTAGTTACAAACAACAATTTCACATAAAAAATGATATTTAGAAAATAGATATTAAAATGAATCTAATAACATCTCACATTATATTTTAATTATGTATATTAATATATATTTAGAGTCAAAGTTTACAAGTTTTGATTTGAAAAAAGTAAATGCGTCATTTTTACTTGGACGGAGGGAGTATATTTCAGAGTAAAGTGCATTCCCGTTCCCGAGTTCTTTGTTTAATGTCCATGTACCCCCAAGTTTTTCAAAAGTACACATATGTCCTTCATGTTCGATTGCACATGTACTCCTATAGTCGGAGACTGACTTTGAAAAAATGAGGGAGATATGTGCATTAAACAAGGAATTGGGGGTATATGTGCACTTTCAAAAAAGTGAAGGTTATATGTACATCAAACAAGGAACTCGTGAATATGAATGCATTTTACTCTATATTTTAAAATGTATTAAAATGACATATAAACTATTAATATTATAAAATACACATTAGGATAAATTTTGCTAGATGGTATATGATATTATTAATATTTATACACTAACTAAAATTTATAATTAAATTAAACTAATTTTAACTTTAATAAATATTTTATTCAACAACACTGTGAAATGAAGGAAGTTGTATCCATACCCATGCACACCTAAATTTTTTAGACCTATACCCTCTTCATCACCCATGATGGGTACAAGTTTAAAATCCACTCTCGCCCCGTTGGGTTTTATACAAAATCCATACCCGCCATCAAAGAAAAGAAAGTTCTCCTGATAGGGTATTTTTCGAGAGGTCCCACTCTCCCAAATGATGCCAAAAATACAAGATTAGTATTAGCATAAGCCAGAGCAAGAAAGGAAATAAGTCCACTACTTGTAACAGAAGCCACATATAACATCTGTAATAATCCTCCCTCAATACTTGTAATCCTTCAACCAAAGAGGGGTTTGTTTTGCTTTTATAGGTCTTTCCTCCATTCCGTTCCTCACTTGGACTTTGGATTGAAGTGGACTTTTTTTTCCCAACACTTCCAGCTCGAGCCCAGCTTGCCATTCTCTCTTTGTCTAACTCCACAACAGCCCATGTATCAATTACCCACTTGAGTTCCCCTACCCACTTCATATCCATTGTACTCATCCCACTTATATCTCCAAAAAATCACCTTTTTATAGTAAATTTTATATTAAAAATAAATGTACTTACATGAAAATATTGTAGGAAAGATATGTGCAATATGAATAAATAATAACTTATTTTATATTAAATTAGCGGGTATACAATGAATTTAGTGGGATGGGGCGGGGACGGGACGTGTGTGAACTAATATCCACAACCTACCCACTATCCATGGTGAATATGATTTTCATACTCATATCTGTCTCACCCCCACCAAAACTACTTTCATATCTGCCCATTGGAACGGATACGGGACAAACTTCCATCAAACCCTGGCTCATTGTCATCCTTACCGTACACTTATTTGGTCAAGTTTTTTTTTAAAGGTTCAGTATCGTTGTTGGTTCAATAAATATAAAGATGGGGAAATACGAGCAAAAGGTGGCAGAGTGATAAATTAATTATTACTAATTAACATGTCCCTTTCTTAGAGGATTATTTTTTTAAAAAAATCCAAGGCTTAAAGTACATGATCACATGATTAAGAGCTTTCTTAACCTAGTACAAATAACGAAGTAGAATTCAAAAGGTGTTTGCATATTGGTACCAGATACTTTGCTTTTTCTCCCCTAAGATATGCTATGTTAACACTTAACCGGTTCTTAGAAACAAAATAAAGGTTTTATTTCACTGAATAGTGCCAAGTGTCCTAAATCGTGAACCAATAGTTCTTTATTTCTTATTCAATGTTAGTGGGAATTTAAAAGCTTCACATGCGTTTTCACCCCAAGTATTCTACGAGCAAGTTCCGAGATCTGCCTAATAAGAATTTGTGTTATTTATATTTAAACCCTAACTTTAGGTGGAAAGTGCTAACACAACCCTGCAATATCAGAAAATGCTAATATAATCCTAACTTACTATTGTATGTGCCAACCCTTACTTTTGGAAAAATTGTGCCGATATACCCAAAATCTATCTTTCCGGCGTTTGACCGTTTAAATTCTGTCAAAGAGAAAAAAGGAAATGATTTTAATACCCTTAGCTAAAATCTAAAAATTTTGTGCCCGAAATACCTCTGAGAAATGTTTGACCCATTTTTATTGACCTCCTTGAGAAATACCCTGCACTTCCACTCCGCCGCTGCTCGCCGGTGAAGGCTCGACAATTTTGCCGCCTGGAATTCTGCTCGGCGCCGCTAGTTCCAATCTCATACCGTTCTCCTTCGTCTCTCCGTCGTGGGTAAGAATTTTTTTCTCCGTTGTTGCTTCGCCGCCGTGAAACTTTGTCGTAATCAGAGAGAGAGGGGGCAACTAAAAAAATTCAGCCGTAATCAGGATATTAACTCAAAAATCTCGGCCAACAACTCGCCGGAGGTTATTTTCCCCTGAGTTACTCGAGTCGCCACCACCCCTGCGCTATCTCCAACGACTCACCCCCACCGCTCACAACCATCTCTCCTCCTTGGTGCCGCCGCCTACCACCGTCCCCCCTCCTTGGTGCTGCCGCTAAAAATTCTATGCCCAACTTTTTTAATAAATTTCATTTCAATCTACAAAAACTTCCAATCTTTGATTGTTGCCCACATAAGAGTCAATAAGAAACCTGGAGAAAA
>JAULKJ010000011.1:7651632-7670587 GCA_032355405.1 Rubia balearica | reverse complement strand
CATGAACCGGGTTATAAATTTTATAACTACTATATGTTTCATAATAAAACTTTAATATTGCAACTAAGACCTTTTACATTTTATTATTCTAATTAAATCAATCTTTCCATAAGTTTATGGAAAGACGGTCTTTCCCAAGACTTTGTCATATATATTATAATAATTTAAAATTTATTGAATTGAGTTGAGGTATAAATAAGATTCAGAAAAAATAGTCTATATGGACCCGCACTAATTAGTAATTACTAATCAGAGGAAAAAGAGAGACAGGGACCCACTCACCTCTTCTCTCTCCTGCACTTTTATCACTTTTAGACATATTATAATACATATTCACATTGTCAGAAATTCAACACTTTGCCTACAAAACAAAAGCACAGCTAGAGAGGCTTTCGATAATGAAAAACACACACACTCTCACACAGTAAGCAATCACAGCTTTCTGAAAAGCTCCGATCTTCCTTTTGTGTGATAAGGGTTCTGTTGTCGTTCCTCTCCTGGTGAGAAAACTGTGAGAAAGGAAGGATTTTGCCTTTTCTACCTTTACTGTTAAATTAGGTAAGGTGGTTATCAGGGGATTTTCATTTCCTTTTCCTTGATTTTAAAGTGAGTGTTTTTATGGATTGTTTCTGTGTTTTATGATGATCTCTTGGAGGGTTTTGTTTGGATTGATGAATTCTGCACCGTACATCTCTTATCTTGTTAGCTTGTTTTTGTGTGGTGGTTTTTCTTGAAGTCTTGGGGTGTTTTTATATGGATTTGTTGATGTTTTGTTCTTCAATCGCATAATCATTTCTTCAGTTATTTGGTTTGAATCTTCTTGGATTGTTTTACCTTTAACTTTTTACAGCTGACTTTTTACTGGATAACTTGGCTGTTATTTATGTATGGTCCAGTTTGTTCTTTTTTTTTCCTGAACTCTAGTAAAAGCTGTTGCTTTTGGATATTGAATCTCTGACTACATATTGGGAGAGAACTTGTCTGAAATTCTCCACTTTGCTTATGAATCTTATTCCAAAGCTGTTTGAGCACTTTGCCTGCCTTTTGGTTAGATATGGTCTAATTTTGATTCCTTTGGCATCTCTTACAGTCACTCAGTTTCCTTCATTTTGATGGGAAAAAATACTACAGTTTGTGTTTGGCTGTGTCAAAATCAGAACTTTTGCTAATAAGTCGAGATCTGCTTTCTAGTTGGAGTTTTTTTGGGTTGGAACTTCTTCCATTTATAAAACTTTGCAAACAGGTATGCAGTTCGGATGATTTCTCAAAGCCACTACTTTTTCTGACCTATAACTTGTGATTCTTGCAGACTATCTACGCTTGGGGTTACGTGAGTGCGAGAGATTGCGCACGGTTTGTAACATTACTGAGCTGGTTGTACTTGATCATCAGGATTTCTAAGGCATAGAATTATACTAGCAAAGGATACTTGGATAGAAGATGAGGAATATGTGCGACTTTTGTGGGGAGCAGAGGTCAATAGTATACTGCCGGTCTGATGCAGCTTCACTGTGTTTATCCTGTGACCGGAATGTGCATTCTGCAAATGCGCTTTCACGGCGGCATTCCAGGACACTGGTTTGCGAAAGATGTAATTTGCAACCTGCATTTGTTAGATGTATGGAGGAAAAGATATCTCTTTGTCCGAATTGTGATTGGAAAGGGCATGGTGGTTCCACCACAGGCTCCACCCACAAGAGGCAAGCTGTAAATTGTTATTCTGGTTGCCCTTCAGCTGCAGAGTTGCAGAAAATCTGGTCGTTCTTTTCGGAGATTCCCTCTGAGGAGGATCCCACCCTGGAGCAGATCATAGGTTTAAGGAATGCTAGTGAATCTCAAAATGAAAACCAGGATGCACTAGAGAAGAACAAGAGCGTTCTGGATGGTTTTGCTGAACTTGAAGTTAACTGTCAGAGTGCGGATGTTCAGATAGGATCCTCAGTGCCTTCAAATTACACCAAGCTGCCAACTACAGATATGCTTGATGGATCAACACCAATGGTACGTATGTCTATTTGACAGTGGAAACTGTAATTTAATGACTTCAATGGCTTCATCGTATTTTCCTGGCATTTAGCTGTCAACTTCATAAACAAAATATGGGAGAAGAGGGGTCTTTTTTTGAGTGTACCTTGGGAAAAGAGGGTGGAAGAGGTGCACATTCTTATGGTGTTTATCTTCTAGGATACGCGATCCTATACTTTGGTTATACTTAGTATTTACCATCTGAATGAAGTATCAGTAGATTGTATCATCAAATTACCTACATACTTACTGTTATTTGGGGTTAATTTTTTATTTGAGTCACCATATTTTTCTGGGATTGATCAGCATTTTCCAAACAGCATGCCTTTTTTTAGGTGTGCTCGCTCTATGTTAAAGGCAGTTCATTTAAACAACCGAAATCTACACTACACCCCCACTGTTTCTAGGTGTGGATTTTTTTTAAAGGATTGGTATATTACAAGAGTGAGGTTTGATGCATATATTGGACCCATCCACATTGTGGATAAGGGCTTACTTCTTGCTAATCTTCTAATAGAAAATTGAGAAAAGCAATGTCATATATTTCCGTGTGACGAGTATAACCAACTCAAATCTCCTCACTAATGTGCAGGCTTGTTTTTCTGGAGCAAAAGGACCGTCGTGTGAGGATATCTTCTATGACAACCTCATGATGGATGAAGTTGACCTAAATATGGAAAACTACAATGAAATCTTTGGGGATGGTCTTGATAATCCTGAAAAGCTTTTTGAAGATGAAGATATTAATGACCTTTATAGGATGGAGGTATCTGGTGCTGATTCCAACTGCAGGGATGCACTTCTTGCTGAGGTTTATTCTTCTCTTCTTTTTTTCTGAAGTGTGCATTTCTGCTTGAACCTAATATAGCTTCTTAGCCAATTGTGGCTTTTTGATCTGAAATTCTGTGAATCGATGACCTATTTTTCACCATTCATTTCCTTCTCTTCTCAGTTTTGCCTTTTCCATCCATTCGGATTGAATCGCTGTTGTTTTTGGTGTCAACCTGTTCTTCTGATTGATTTTGTTAAAAGATATTCATTCCTCTTTTCTTCCGTCTTCATCTCTTGGAAGCTATGTGCCATTTAGATTCCTATGGTGGCACGCGAAACGTAATCTTGTCTTCACTCAAAGAGAGAGAGATGATGGTTTTGGTTTTTTTAATATTCAGAGAGTAGTACTGCTTTAATTCAACTACTCCATGGAACACTGGATTTGAAACTATGAAAGTTTTGGCATCTTTTAAGAGCATTACTTACTTTTCAAGTTTCTGTTTGTATTGTTGGAAATTGAACGCTTGAAAAGTTTGTGTTTTTCTTGTGTTACTGGTTTGTAAATTTGTTGAGCTTTGAAACATCAACAGGGATCATCAATGGGATGTGTGAACAGCGTACAGCCAGCATGCAGTGAATCTGGAGATTCCATGATGAGTTGCAAGACAGAACCGAACATTTGTTATGCAAGGCAACACTCTACCCTCTCCTTTTCTGGTCTAACTGGAGAGAGTAGTGGTGGCGATTATCAGGAATGTGATGCATCTTCATTGCTTCTGATGGGAGAGCCTCCTTGGTATTCTCAGTGTCCTGATAGTTCAATGCCTTCAACCAGCAGGACTGATGCTGTACTGCGTTATAGAGAAAAGAAAAAGACTCGCAAGTAAGACTTTTTACCTCCACTTAGAAATTCAACGTTGTTCCTTGATTTGATATTTGAGTGTGAACGATGTTTACATCTATGGTTAAAATGATTTATATTTATGTGGAGTCTGGCACATTAAGACTTTCAGTTGGGGCCAGAGTCCAGACAGGCTCTATGTATTATGAATTCTGCATGTCAATGTCCAAAAGTGTGTTTTGAGATTCTCCATCTTTCTCCTAATAAAGCGAATATAACCTGGTTTTGATTTTATGAATCTTGATGTTCATGGCAGATTTGACAAGAAAGTAAGGTATGCATCTCGGAAGGCAAGAGCTGATGTAAGAAGACGTGTGAAGGGACGCTTCGTAAAGGCGGGTGAGGCATATGATTATGATCCTTTGACTCCCACCAGGAGTTACTGAGAGTAAAATCTTTTACCATGAATGTTAGATCAGAAAAGATTCATTGGTATTTCATGGAAAGGTACAATTCCCATGTTGTCCCCCATTGCAATGACAAGATTGACAATCTTATCTCTTGGGGGTTGAAATGTCCTGGTGGGTGAAATAAGATGAAGAAAGCTTGATCCTTTAATTCACCACTGCAAAGGACTCCTATATTCATATTAGTGAGCATTAGAAGAAAAAGATAAACTATGGCGTGGTTTGATGTACAAAGACACTTTGTTTCACAGGGAACGGGTATCCTTTGCTCAGGTAGAGTATGTCTTCGTTAGCCTTGTTTGAAGAGGGAGCCTGCCTTTGGTTCTCCTGCTAGAACTTGTCAACAAGACCTCCAATTTGCTGGTTTTTTTGTACTCTATCCCTTCTGTGTTTCTGAATGTGCTTATAAGGTGCTACTATTTCTTGGCTTGAAAAGGTCATCTGAAAAATAATCAGTACCTTCGCATCACATTTATTGATTCAGTGAGGAATTTTTGTTTCAAGATTTGCTATTAGCATTAGATGGGGTGATATGACTCCTGAGGGCTAGATGGTCTGATTGCATTTGCAGGCATGATCAAGAAGACTTCTTGTTCTTGTACATAGCCGGTGGAATAACATTTGCATGTAATAATCTAAGTTTCCGCTAATGTTGCACGTGTAGAAGCTTTATGTGAACTGTGAGATTGCATATACAGGCTTGATCATGGCATCTTGTCGCTTCTTCGTTTTAATTAGGCTCTTAAGACTAGCTTTTGTAAAACTTAGGCCAGCAAGGTAGTTCCATTAGTCTGAGAGTAAGACTGGGAATGAAAATTTTGCGATATGGTTCGAGATGACTGGGAATTGGTCTTGAAATTCTTTTTGGCTGAAAAATTGGTGTCAAAACTCAGATTTCCCTTTTGTTATAATCTACTCTTTTCATTCTGAGTTGGAGAACTATGTTTGATCTTGTTGTCAATGTTCATCCTGTTAGCAGCTTGCTTTATTTAGATGCTCCCTACTTGCAGAACCCTATTCTTTCCCATCTGCCATCATATTCCATTCCTCTCACCCTTCAATACTCTTATCCTTCTGAATCCCGCTTCTAATACTTCTCATGTTAGCACATTTGATCGATTCATTCTACTTTTTCTCCGCCCGACTTAAATTTTATCCGTTCATTTCATATCCCGTGAGTTGGAAGTGCTGAAAGCAATTGTGTCATTATTAGGCAAATAGACTCGTTTTGTTGGACAAGTTTGCAGTAGATCTACATGGAAGTGTTTCATATGTGATAAACCTTCAATTCTTACTGATATTTGAGCATCATGGTCACCATGGAGGCACGGACTGTTGAGATGAATTTGACTACATTAAATTGTACAACTATAATAAAAATAAAAATAATGAGCGGTAATAGAATAGATAACGTAACAATTAAATTTAGAGTAGACTGGACTGAACTGAACATAACAAAACAATTATACATTAAGCTCTGCTGGACTAGAATGAATTGAATAGATGTGCATTAAGCTGAATTGAAACAGAATGAATTGAACAATGATAATTGGAAAAATTAAAATTAAAATAATAACAAATTATAGCGAAGACAACGTAATAGTTAATTTTGGACTGAATGGAATTGTACTGAACTACACATGAGTAAGTGATTATAACATGAACTCGACTTGACTAGATTAAATAGTAAAGATTTTGAATGACCTAGTTGGACTGGAATGAAATGATCTGAATTGATCTAAACTAAATTGAACCGAATAACTATTAATTGAAAAATAAGAATAATGAATAATAATAACGAAGACAACATAATTAATTGAAAAATAACTATTAATTGAAAAATAAGAATAATGAATAATAATAATTTAATAACAAATAAAACATAATTAAATTTTTGGAATGAACATGACTCGTACTTGAATGGTGTTATCGTTGTCGAAAATGTTTGTTTGACGTTGTGATATAGATGCATGATATAGTCGTCTTATTAAGTGATCATGATTTTTACGGGAAACAAGTTAATACTCCATTTCTCCTTGCCCAAATTACCCAATCATTACACATCGTTTAATAAATACTTTGATCGTTAATATGTTTAATTACGCATAATAATGAAAAATAAAAAAGTTGATGTTTAGAAACTATTTGTTACGACGAATTCACCAATATCATATACGGTAATATTATTTCTCATATGTCTATTCAAATATGCGGTCAAATTTTAATAAAAATGACCTTAAAAAATAGGTGGAAAATTTAGGTAGGAATAGAACAGATGGTATTATTACAAATTTTATTAGATATCCAATTTGATTGAACATCCATACAACGAATGTGATTAGGTTATATGTAAATTGTATTTATTGTAATGAGTATGGAACATTTTTCCCGTATGATTGATTTGAAAAAATACAAGAAATTGGATTTCAAGAATTAAAATTGACACACAGAGAGATCAAACTCATAGGTCGAGGCGTTTTCATCATGTTTCTGTCTAAATTGGCCATGGCGGCCGTGTTTTCCCGGTCCAGAACCCTCCAAACTTCGCTTCTCACTCACCTCACTTCTTCCTCCCCTTCTCCGCCGCCACCGCCGCACCACCAGTTTGTCCATCCGGGCGAGTCGCCGTCGTCCGCCCGGTTCTACCATGACGGGAGGCCAAGAGGGCCGCTCTGGCGAGGCAAGAAAATGATAGGCAAAGAAGCGCTCTTCGCCATATCCGGATTGAAGAGATTCAAGGACAGCGATGAAAAGCTCCAGAAATTTATCAAAAGCCACGTCTCCAGGCTTCTGAAGCTGGATATGATCGCGGTTCTTAACGAGCTCGAGCGCCAGCAGGAGGTTTCCCTCGCTATCAAGGTACACTAAAAGCTTCTCTTTTCAGCATTTTGTTTGTTGCTAGGTATTTGGGTTCCCCATAATACTGTAATTATTAACAGAATGTTTTGAGGTTAGGAAGAACTTAGTAGATGTTGGTAGGAAAATTTGAGTTTGTAGAAATGAGTGTCTTTTTTAAGAGATTGATAAGATTGGAAGGAGGGGTGAGAGTTTGCGAAGAACGGACTAATCATTCATGAATAACAATCTTGTAGGGTTTGATTGTATTGCAAGATTCAGTACGTGAAATAAGAGGTATGTGGAACTGATTACGAAATCTCTTATTTCGTATGCAGTAACACGTGTGTTCATAAAGCTTGTTAAAATACATCCCTTGCAGGCTTGCAGCCTTCTAGGCGATGTGCAATTCTGCAGTGTCATGCTTTACCGTACTATGGCAGGAAGTGCAAATCTTTGTATCTATAAGTTATGGGAATCATTTTGTTTGTGCAAAGTTGAATTGGGCTTAAAAAAAGTAAAATGTGATGGCGGAAGGGATACCATGAAATTTTTCCTTTTAAATTTTAGGAGGATGCACTTCCAAGTTCTACTAGTGTCGTTTATCAATAGTTAAATCATATCCCTGTCACTGTGAGGAGGTTAAGACAGTGTACCCTTGTTGGTTTATCCTTTTATGGTACAACTGAAGCGCTGTTCCCAGTTCATCTTGATAATATTGAGACTGGAGTTCCAATTGTATATATCGTCTCGATATATGAATTGTTTTGCATAGGAGATCACTCGTTCAAGTAAAAAGTAATGAGACTACTCAGTAAGAAAATCTTATAATATAGGTGACCTTTGTTGAGAATTAAGTGCAGATTAAGGCACCAAATCAACCTGGCAAAAGTTCAAAAAATGTGCTTCTAGTGTTGAAATATTGCTTTCTCATATAAAGCTGTAGAGATTGTGTGTAGCTAGAGTTGGCGATTCAACTGATCTCGCAAAGGCTTAAAGCAGCTTAAAGCTCAGGCTTCAAAAACTTGAAGCCTTGGATAGTTATCTTTCTACGCTCTACTGTGAACTCAAACAGGGTAGTTAAAATACTGTATTCTAGTTCCTCAAACCTGGATATTTTGGATATTTAAGCTTATTAGATGGGGAACTTCATGAAATACTGAGATTTTGTTTATTGCGTAGTATATAAATAATTGTAGTTCCTTCGGCTAGGTCTCAAGAGCATCATAATTCCAGTTCTTTCTTGGAAAAGTAGAAGTCTTTGATGCTTTGTACGATCCATGGTGAATTAATGGTGTAGTTTAAGCACTGCTACCCAGAATATTTCGAGTGCATATTTAACATTTCTGGAAGGCCTTAAGAGCATCAGGACAATTGTAGTTGAGTGCAATTTGTCACATTGTTTGGGATCGGATTTACCTCCTTCATAAAGCACAGCTTTAAAATGGTGCTGCTGTTTTGCATGACATTGACTTTTCCCACCCCTTTTCAGATATTTAAAGAGATACAGAAGCAAGATTGGTACAAGCCTGATGTCTTTACGTATAAAGATTTGATTGTTACTTTGGCTAGAAGTCGAAAGATGGATGAAGCAATGGAGTTGTGGGAAAGCATGAGAAATGAAAATCTATTTCCCGATTCCCAGACATATACTGAAGTCATTCGAGGTTTCTTAAGACACGGATCACCTGCAGATGCAATGAACATTTTCGAAGACATGAAAAAGTCTCCAGACCCGCCAGAGGAGTTACCATTTCGGGTTTTGTTGAAAGGTCTTCTGCCACACCCCCTATTGAGGAACAGGGTTAAGCAAGACTTCGAGGAAATATTTCCCGATAGAAATATTTACGATCCTCCTGAGGAGATATTTGGCCTTCGTTGAGTCCATCCCTTATCTTAGTAAGAAAATTTTTCCAGTAGTTTTAAGTTAAAACAATCTTCTCTAGCTTCTAGCAGATTTCTCATGTATAACATAATTAGTAATTGCAGAATGTGTTGCATAAAGATGATGTCACTCGTTGAACTTTAACCCTGGTAGTTGTAAAACATCTCGATGTCTCCATCCTGCATCATGCTTCCATCTGCCTTGAAATGAAGCTTTTTCAGCTAAAAGAGCCCCTTTATTCCCGGAGTAAGCTCATTTAAGTGGAGTCTCTTCAGCTAAGCGATACTATGCTGACTTCTTTTTGACAGCTTAGTTTCTTGAAAACTTTGATGCGTTGAAGCTCATGAGGTTTAGAGCCATCATGTTACTGCTGTATTGTGTAAATATTCTGGTCCGACCCTGATTGCATCTGTACACTCTCTACTAAACTCTGTTATTCAAAGATGTTGCCACGAGTTCTACTGCTCCCGACAATCCCAACACATATCAGGATCACCATTCACATTTTATCGCAGGTATGCTATTCGTTGTTTAATTGATGTCTGAGGAGACGTTTTACAAGATGATCTTGAATTCTTGATGCGTTTTATATGGTCATTCGACATATGAACGACTAAGTGTGCTGTTCTTTTGGCAGTTACTTCAGATATTCTTAGATGGCTTGGTTTTAGGCCTTAATCATACCGACATGCTTCAGATTTTCCTGAATTTTGTACGGTTTGTGACCTGAATGATGTCAAGTAGGACATATTGCATCATGTGCCTTAAAAGCAGAACATTTACTAAGATCAGTAGAGCCAGGTCTTATCTTTTGGTGGTCTATTCTGACCTGGACTTGCATTTAACTAACCTTGCAAAGGAACCATAAATGCTTCATTAGCTTATGGTTTTATTCGCACCGACGTGCTTAAGTTTCTATGCACGAGTTAGGTTCATGAACTGGAATCGTTAATTAGCAGATGGTGGCGGATCACGGTGGTTCATGTACCGGAGCGGTTGGTCAGCTAGTGAAGGTGATAGGGGCGTCGGGCCATGTATCTTTAACTATGGTGATAGCAAGTAGGGCATGCATATAACTATACTACAGGGCAACATGTTGCGTGTATGATTGCATCCATATAATGCATTGGCTTGTCCCGAGTGACATTTCCCTCTCTTCACCGATATTTCCCCATCTATTAGTATTAGGGACGCAACCATTGATTGACACCAAAATCCATTCTTACATCATAAAATGTACAAAAATATAAATTACAATACTTATAGGTGTTGCTAAATCACGCTTTGTATAATATTTAATTTAAATTGCTCTCCCTGTCTCATTTCAACATGTACTTTTTGACTTTCAGCAGTTGACTAAAAAAATGTTTGAGAATAATTAAAACTTGTAAAAAGTTTATATTATAAAAATATATATTATAATGAATCTAACAATGTATCATTCAATAATATTATAACTTACACACATATTCAATTTTGAGGTCAAAGTTAAGTAGTTTTGACTAAATAAATAGTTAAATTACCGTTTGAATTGGGACAGAGAGTATAAATTAATAAATTTTCAAACATTCTTCTTCCCAGCCCCTCGCTGGTCGGCGGTGGCACCGCTGTTGCTCGCCTGAAATCAAACCAGCCCACTTGTTACATTCCCCATCCTCACTTTCTCGCTGCCACTATCCGAACCCCAGCCCCAGCTGCTCTGTTTTTGTCCGGTCGCTCTCCACCTAAGCTCACCCCCAGCCTCGCCCACTCATTTTTTCGGTGATGGAAACCCTCCCCTCCTCAGCCCTCGAACCCCAGCCCTATCCGCTCATTTTTACGTCCGCTCCCTACCCATGCTCAGCCCCGCTCGCTCATTTTTCGGGCGACGGAAACCCTTTTGTCCTCAGGCATTGCAATTGGCTCTCATGCCTATTCTCGTTACTCAAACGCAAGCCACAAGCCTTAAATGTGACCCACAGGCGAGATCCTTCAAAGCAAATCGTGGTGAAATACTTTGAAGCAAATAGCGGTGAAATACTTCGACGCGAGCCATCGGCGCGACCCCGTTACGAGAGCCACCTATGACTTCGAGCCACAGATGGAGTTTCGCCGCCCTAGAACCATGGTACTTTTGCTGCGAGCTTGAACCATGGCTTCCCAGTGACCTCAAACCAGGGCGGCCAAATCGAGCCACCCAAGACCAACCGGTGAATAACTGTCATGGTCAAACCATGGCCTGAAAAAATGAGCCATCGATTAGGCTTGATTTTGGCCATACATTTTTAGGTTAACCGACTAGGAATGTCGCCAGAAACTACCACTTGTCACCACCGGAAAACCACTGCAATGATATTATTATTCATATTCAGAATTTTATTTCCTTTTATATTTAATTATTTTTATTTACTTTTAATTATAAATTAGTATTTATAAGGTATAAATACAGGGCGTATCTAGTAAAATACAGGCCGTGATATAGCAATCCACATGCTTACTGTGCTTAAGGGAATACCTTCCTTTAAAATTTGTCCACTAAAGTTTATATGTGCGAATGGATAAGAGTTGTTATTGGAAGTGTCAAAACAACTATGAATTCTTTAAAAGTGTTGAATTAAGCTAAGTAATTCGTCAAATATTACCATAATGTCTAACTACCCAAATTCTGACGTTTACTACGCAAATTCCGACAATGACCATCTCAGAGATGACCAAAATGGCCGTGTTTTTTTTTTTGAAAAATTTACCCTTCTGAAGTCTATCCCACCGCCAAAACCTAACAAGAACTCTAGGATTATAACAACACTTAATTTTAATTTTTAGGGTTTCTTAGCACTCATTTTTTAAAATTTGGGGTTGGACCAGAAATTTTTAATCACTTTCCAAAATCACAAAAAACGAAACGTATTTATCAACTACCAAAACAACCCGCTCATCTCTAAGAATTAACTCTCACTTGTATTGATTCATAAAATTCTACACTTATAAAAAGAGATCAATTAGTAATTAAACAGTCTGAATTCTTGTTCTTAAGAATAAACATGGCTACACAGAAATAAAAACATAAGTTCAAATTACTCGTACCTGTTTTGGCGCCAGGGCACATGATTCCCATGATTGATATGGCTAAAGTGTTGGCACATGAAGGTATCACTACGAACCATGAAAGCCATCAGATTCGAGCTGGCAATCACTTGTGCTGCGGAATTTGGCCTCTCTATTTGGTTCATCCCGCTCGAGTTCCCGACCGAGGAATCAGGATTCATCAAACTCAAATTTCACATATTTCTTTAATAATTCACATAAGGGAGATGAGATTTTAGAGAAGTTTTTGATAAACCACCTGTAAAAACCTGCATGGTCTAAGAAAGAACACACTAAACACATATCAATGGGATAAGGTAAAGAATGAATGACATCAATTTTTACCTTATCGACCTCAATACCCCTAGATGAAACAATATGTCCTAGCATAATGTCTTGCTCAACTATGAAATGACATTTTTAGAATTATGAACCAAATTGGTTTCTCTACATCTCTTAAGCATGAATGTTAAGTAATCCAAGCATGCATAGAAACTATCACCATGGAATGTGAAATCATCCATAAAAACCTCAATAAAATTCTCAATATATTCAGACTCCATATACACCTTTGGAAAGTACAGTGTGCGTTACACAAACTGAATGGCATTCAAAATTAACCAAAAGTACCAAACATGCATGTAAATGTAGTATTTTCTTGATTCTCTAGTGCCATGGAAATCTGAAACAACTTGATTATACATATATAAAATAGTAATAGAAGCGACCAAGAAGTCGCTCAAGCATTTGGTTAATGAAATGTAAAGGAAAATGGCCCTTTCATGTGACAACATTCAATTTATGACAAACCGTGCAAACTCTCCAACCTAACGTTACTTGTGTAGGGACTAACTCACCTTGCTAGTTCTCTATGACTGTGATCCCTCCTTTCTTAGGAACAATCTTTGTATGACTCACCCATCAGATATTGGATAAACCATACATGCATGTAGGAGTGTCATGACTTCTCCCTTTACAACCTCCATCATTAGCGAATTATGCCTTTTTGTGGCTGCCTAAACGGTTTAGCCTCTTCTTCTAACAAAATTTTGTGCATACATGTTGCATAACTGATTCTTTTGATGTACGTGACAGTATATCTCAAATTGGTTTAGGGTTTTAGGGTTTTCCATAAACTTTACTATAACATTTTCAACCTTTTCTTTTGGACACACATTGATATATTAGTAAGATATGAGATGATGCTTATTGTAAATGATTCATACACAATATATATATATGACATAATATTTATGGATGTACCTAAATTAATAAAAACATTCTTAAACTTAGCGTCACCTATAGTGAAAGGGATAGTAAACGTACCTGGATCGCCACACTTTTCAGGCATGCGCTGTTTAAATACAACGGAGACATGTTCAGTTACTGGGACCTTTTCCAATTTCTCTACTTCTCGATCATTCTTGGTTTGCTTCAACTCCTTAAGAAATTTAACATAACGAGGAATACTTTTAATCAACTTAAGCAAATTGATGTTTATCTCACATGTGCTGAAGGTCTCTAAGAGTTCCTTGTCGTCCACTACCTTCTTTGCTCATTCAATGTTCAGGGAATAGTTTCAATGCTTCGAATCAGGCTCAAAATGCCATCCATCTTCAAGAATCTCGGGCGGAAAGTCAATGACGAGGTCAACGCTCAAGTTATGGGAACAATTTTCAACCTTAAGCATGAATTATCAATCACAAATCTAGGGTTGCTATCCGATGCTAATCCACAGGCGCAGATTCACGATGACCTTGGGTAGAAAATTCTTGATTTCTTCATCCTAGCTCCAAATTTGTATTTCGACCTTCGTTATTCTTCGTTGTTTGACCATGTTTTTGAATTTTTCATTATTTTCAGCAATCAGGGTGATCTGGACTCTCTTCTTATTCCTTAACATCACATCACTCACATTCTCCTCCGAATCAACCACCGTTTGAGATGATAATTTTCTCAAATCCTTTGCTTCCAATTTGCCGATTGCTTGTGAAATCTGACTGACTTGATTTTCAAGATTTTGAATGATAGACCTAATCTCCTTTTCATAGCTAATTCCATAACTATTTCAGTTAAACATCTATTGCAATTAGCTAATCAAACCGGTAGTTTAATCGCTTAAGAGCAACTTCAATAGTACTCGACCTTTGCGTTTGAAGAGGAAAAAGACAAAAAAAATTGACTCCAATGGCACTTCAACTTAACGTGTAGAATTTAGAGAAGGAATGGTACCCGCTAAAATTAGCAGGTACTGTAGCAACGAAAAATGATTTCTTTTTTGGTTTTTTGTTTTGTTTTACTTCTCTTTCATTTCCTGTCATTTCGACTTTCATTTCGGTTTTTTGTTTTGTTTTGCTTGTCATTCATTTCCTGTTTAATTTCTTTTCATTTTCTTGTCCATTTCAATATTTGTGTACTCAGGTTTTATATTTGTTTATCATTTCACCTCTACATTTAAATTCATCAATAATATTACTGAAATAAAAATATTTTACTATTATTTTTTATAATTAAATCGAATTATAATTCAAGATAAATATATAGTTAGAATATCTTTTATCATGATTACAAAATGAAAAATATCAAAATCTACAAAAAAATATATATAAAATAATATTCCTTTTAAAAAAGATATAGAGTAAACCATTGAAATATAAATACTGTATCAACTGTAAAAAAAAATACTGTAGCAACTGAAAACTGAAGTAAACCATCGGAGATGCTAATGAGCTATTCGCTATTCGCTATTGATCAAATGTCTTAATCTTGATATAATAAATAGCAAGAGTTTAATTATTGGAGCGATCCACATACAATTCTTTTATAGGTGACGTCATTGTGGATGTGGGATAACTTAGTCGCATGTATTTGTTTATCACGAATTTGTATTTTGAAAATACTTACTCCCTCTGTCCCAGATCAAATTGCACACTTCACCAGATGTCACTATTCACTGTCCAACTTTGACCACATATTTGAATAGATATATAAACAATAACATTATCGTATTTAACGGCGATGAATTCGTTATAACAAGTAATTTCTGAAAAGTAACTTTTTGTTTACCGATGTTATACGTAGTTAAACATATTGACGATTAGAGAAGTTTCGTGATGCACGTGATAATGAATACATTGCAATTTGAACTGGGACGGAGGGAGTACGACGAATTTGTCATTGCCTTTGAATTGACCGTGGAGACGTCATGCTTTGCATCACCACATACACGTATTACTGTGATTGTACACTTCTATACTCCTACACAAACTACAGAAGTTGTATTATTATTATTTTTGTGTATAATATTTTTTTCGTCAATATCAAACTGAAATATCTTTGTAATATATACCCCGTAGTTAAATTTCACTCATCACTTCTCCATTTAGTCCTACTATATTTTCTGTAGTCCTTTTTTTAACACTAAAAGGTTTTAGTTTGGCCTTTGATATTATGACGGTCCAACGGTCCAATTACATTTAGTTATACAGACAAATATAAGTCTATATATTTCACTAAGTGCACATATGATGCTGAAATAATTAAAAAAAATATATATATATATATAAACCTAACTACTTAATGAAAGTGCAAATATAACCCTAAAGACAGTATTGACTGGTCATTTTCGACCATTGACGTGCCGGAAATTACCAAAATGCCCTTTGGACAAAATACAAACTTTTGAAGGACAAAAATGCCCTTTATCTCGCCACTATTCTGCCACCACCGCTACTACTCCACCACCTTCGCCGCCGCTGCTACTCTACCTCCATCGCCCATCTCTGTCTGTCACCCATCTCAGCCTTTCGTCCTCTCTCCTGCTCCGTCACCGCCTAGCCCTTCCTCCTCCCCTTCTCTGCCACCACCATCTCAGCTCGCCGCTACTGCTCCACCTCCACCACCTCTGCTGCCACCTCCTCCTCCACTCCGTCACACCACCTCCCCCGCCTTTCCCAATCCTCATAAATTCCATCCCAAATCCATCACCCAAAATCTCAAACCCCCAAATACAGTCCCCGACAACCGAATCCGTTGCACAAATTGCAACTGCGGAACTAGATTTTTCGCCTTTCCATGAAATCTGGCTGAGCGGAACGATTACGACGAATCTCTGGCTAAGGTGGTGGAGCGAAAGGACGAATCGGAGGAGATGACAGAGTGGAACGATTTACTCAAAGATCTGGTTAAGGTGATGAAGCACGCAAAGAAGGAAAGAAAGGAGACAGTCGGTGGAAAATAAATGAAACGGCGGAGAAGGAAAGAAAGAGAAGGAGTAAGGAAAATTAGTGTTGCGGCATTATAGATATTTCATATTTTTAAAATTTAATCAAAGGGATAAAATAGTTTTTTCACTGAATTCCTACCTAAATATGCCGGAATGGGTACATTTGCACTTATACTTACTATCTATGTTATATTTGCTCTTTCAATTATCAAAAGATTACATTTAAACTTATGTGATTTAGGTAGGGTTATATATGCACTTTTCTCCTAAATTTAATAGTGAAAAATACACTCCCTCTGGTTTCTTAACAATGACTCCCTTTTTTATTAAAATTTTTCAAGGCATGTTTGACCAACGATAACTTTCATTTCATGCAATAACGGATTATAAAATTTTACTTTTAAAAAACTACATGTTACGAAGAAATAATAATAAAATAATGTCATATACGGAAATAACTTAGGATCGACGACAAAATAAAAAGACATTTGCTAGTAATAATTATAATTTTAACGACCATGCATTGTTGAATGTGCATCAACAATGCATGGTTGGTAAAAAAATTCTATACGATAAATTCTGATTTTTTTTTTCAAATGATGAAGAGAGTAAAGTTGAAAATCCTTTTGAACCACTACAAAGATTATAACAAAATGGGAGGATGAACCATGTAATAAAAGCTTGTTAGTTGCTTTATTAAGCTACCTTAATAACCACGTACGTCATTATCTAGATTCATTTGTCTATTTCTCTTTATTCTTCATTAGTAGTACTAAATTGGCTGGCATTAGATCATGACAATGTCCAAAGCATGGTTTTGATTTCTGAATCATCGAGTTGACTCACTACAGTTTTTCAATGAGAAAATCATTTACGGACCAAATTCTATAACTAATTTTCTTATCTTACAATTTTTAATTACTTCGACGTACTAGAATGTCCGGCTTTTAATGTAATCACAGTACCGGTCTACCCTGGAAATACACTTTTTATCCAATAAAATTCATCATCTATGCTCCCTCCGGCCCATTTCACGCTGCAAACTTTAATTTTCATCAGTTAAATTGCAGGTTAAAATGAGAGAAAGTGAAGTACTTGATTACTTTCTCCATTCACAACAGCAGACAATGAAATACAATGATAAATATGATTATGATATGATTTGTTGTAAGTCTATAATGGAAAATTATTTATCTAATTTTTCTTTATGAAAAAATAGTATTTTATATACATTTTATTTTCCATACATTTTCATTATAATTAAATTAGATTTACAGTGAATATGGCAACTAGCTCAAGCCCCTCTCCACGCTGGAAGAAGATTTGGAACCTAACAACACAACCAAAGATAAAACACTTCTTATGGAGATTATGCAAGAACAATCTACCGTCAATAGCTAACTTACGTCTCAAACGTGCAACTGCCAAAACTTTTTGTTTAAAGTGTTCAGCAAAGGACTACTCAATGGAACACTTGTCTTTTCATTGTCCTTTGGCACATAATAATGGTTTGCTGCAGACCTACACGAAAGGATATTCCGATTCGAACAGCCAAATGCATGTATGTGGGTTCAAGATCTCCTCATGAAAATGATCAATCATGCTATCCCAACTTTTGTACACCCGTAATAAACTCCTGCACGGGAAACAACATGAAATTCAGACTCAACAGTGTGTTATCTACACCATGAAATTGCTATCAAATTTGATCAAAGAGAATGTTGGTGTTGCAACTTACCCACTAGGTCAAAATTCAAATACTCTATCACTAGAGCATAGAAATATAATGGATATATGAGTCCATTGACATATCTTGAACTAGCATTTGCCTGTGTTGGTACATTTGTTCCTCAAACGGAGACTGGCTGTATGGAGAATCTCAATGCCCGTCTTTCGTTTAGATGATGAAACATGCAGAAACTACTATCCTTCGTACAATTCTAATCTCATGCTTACAAAAGGGCATCCAAGTCGACCGGGCACAACTAGTTATCAACGCCGTGAAGAATCACAAGGAGGACCTATTGAAATTTGGTCTCATCATTGAGTACACAAGTAGATTAGTTGAAAATCATCAGTTTCCAGGATTGATGTGGATTAGGAGGCATGATAACTTTGTTGCTCACTTACTAGCGCAACATGCAAAAAACACTAGAGATGAAATCTCTCAATGGGATAGCATCCCACACTTTGTACCACATTTTTACAATAAATGAATACAATCTTTTAATTTTTTTAAAAAATAGATGATTAAAACTTGTGAAAAGATGGTATTCTAAAAATATGTGTTACCACGAATCTAATAAGGCATCACACTATAGTATTTATATTTATACATCAATTCAGTTTTATGGTCAAAGTTAAAAAGTTTTGACTAAATTAATAGTTAAATTGCAGTTTAAAATGGGACGGAATGTTAAATTTCAAGGTATCTTGGGCTTCCATCTTAAACAAAATGACACTAAGTGGAGGTGACCCGAGACCTTATATATAAGTCATTTAGTCTTTAAGAAGCTGATACGAGATTTATCATATACTCCCTCCGTCCCACGAGTAATGGCACACTTTCTATTTTAGTCCGTTCCACCAGTAATGACATATTTTATCTTTTTTTCAAATTTAGCATGATTTGAATGCTCAAGATTGCCCCAATTTTTTATCCAAATTCATCAATTAATCCTACCTCTCCAAACGTGTAGGCCATCACAATTCCTAAAAATTTTGTCCAAAAGTAAATATGCCATTTATAGTGGGACGGAGGGAGTATATACTCCCTTCGTCCCACCACAATTGACCAATGTGCTTTTGACCCAAATATTTAGGAATTGTGGTGTCCCACATGT
>JAULKJ010000011.1:7612020-7623848 GCA_032355405.1 Rubia balearica | reverse complement strand
GTGGAAATGGGGTCTGAGGGTTATATTGGCACTTACATCAACTAGGTAAGGTTATATCTGCACTAAAAATTATCTGAAGGTTATATTGGCACTTATGTCAAGTAGGTAGGGTTATAATTATATATATGCAGAAGAATTGGAGATTTTTCTTGGGTACCATTATTTTGTTGAGAACATCTTTTAGGAAATTGGTGTACAAATGGACCAGTGATGGATCATAATTTTTTATGTAACGATGGTTACATAGAATTGGAGAACCTTATAAAATCTCCCCATATATATGGATTTCTTTTTATTATTATTAAAAAAGTTGGGAACATCTTTTCTGGAAAAGGGGGAAGCACCTCCTCATTTAAAAAAAAAAAACTTAAAACTGTATGCAACAGTAGTATGCACTATGCAGCCTTAATTACTTTTTGGTAATTCTTAATACATCACCATTCTACACGAGTGTTTCTCTTGAAAAACGATTTTTCCATATGTTATGAAAAAATTAACATTTAAACTACAAATTAGAAGAAATTAAGATAAAATTTTTGGATTGCATTAATCAGGACATAAACTTATAATTACTACACGTTACATAATAATTTTTTTTATATTGCAACTAAAACTTCTTACCTTTCTATAATTCTAATCCAACCCGTCTTTTTATATACCTATAGAAAGTCGGTTTTTTCCAAGATTTTGCCATTCTATATTGTTCTTTGGTCAAAATTAATCTCTTTATTAACTTTTAACTTAATATGTATAAAAAAATATTATCATTGGAATATTTTTTTCTCTCAAACTTTTAAACAACAAATTATATTCTCAAATATAATCATGCCACATCGTACTCGATTTGCTGACTATACATTTTCTAATTACTATTAGTTTCAATTTTGTAAAATGTCTTTCTAAATGACTTCTAATTATTTATGTTTTATACAGAATCAAAATGTTTAAACTAAAAGGCCAAAAAGTGAGATAATTTCATTACTATTTTCATTGTGATGAAAACTCGTCAATGATAGAACATGTTTTTATTATTATTTGCTTTGCTTTGCTTATTTGAATAATACAGTAGTAGGTTTACATAATAAAGAATAACTTAACCAAATTTCTACTTATTCTCAAGTCAAATAGAGTGAACCAAATAATGAATTGTCTGTTATCAATCTATTTCTTTCTTATAAAGGAACGCTAGATATTTCGATTCGTATATGACCAAAGTCTGACCTCATTTGAGTTGTTTAGGAGAAGAATGTGTTCACCCCATCATTCTCATACAAGCAATAAGGATAATGGCTCTGTTTGTTAGAGTCTTTTTAGCAGTTGTGTTTATAAACAAAACACTTTGATAAAATGCAAAAAGACAGCTTTTGGGGGAAAAACAGAAATTGATCTCCCTTTACTTTCAAAAGAAGTCAGCTTTGCTTACAAGCACAACTCTACCAAATAGAGCCAATATTACTCCTCCATTGCTTTATATTCTTTTATTCCACTTTATTTAACACATTTTAAAATTTTACTTGAATTTATGGTGAATAGAGTGATCGATGAAAACGAGTTTAGAAGATAAAATAAATGGATGAATTGAAGAAATTTGTCAAAAACATAAAGTAAGTCAATACAAAAGAAACAGTTAAAATGAAAAGTGTGTCAACGGTAGTGGAGTGGAAAAGTATTCTCTTTGGCCAATATTGATACTCCCTCCGTTTGACACCAAAGGTTTATCTGTTGTCTTTTTTGCAAGTTGAAATGTATGGAGAGAATTAAATGAAAAGAGTAAAAAGTTTAATAAATAGTTGAGAATGATTCATATTTTGTCATAAAAGGAAATATGACAATGTTAAAAAAATATACGAAAAAAAAGTGTCAAATATAAAAAAACATATGGAGTACACTTTTCTTTAGGTTATATATATTTTTTAAAATGTTTGACCTATTTTCTAGTACGGTAAAGATAGATTGTATTTCATCCACACATTTTACATTTTTTAAATTCATTTTTTTCACCTATTTTTTTTAAAACAATAAATTTGTTAATGTTAGACAAACAGAAAGAATTCGATACTTCATTTTGAACATTAAAATTTAAGAGATGTTAAAATAATTGAAGAAACATAAATGAGATGGATGAAATCATCCAGTAAATTTTATCATGATTGAAATGCATGGAAAAAATAATAACATTGAATGTATGGAATTTTTTTTTATAGCAATGTAAGTGTACATTTAATAGAATTTCATCTATCTTTGTATCCATACTAGTCTTATACAAAACAAGAAATTCTTTAAGATTCTATTCTTCCAAACTTATCTGCATTCCAGTTAAGTTACATTAAGAAAGACCCCCCAAGTTCATGTTAAGAAGAAGAAAGACCCCCTAGGATGGATGAGTGTATTTTTGTCTCTGTGGAGAGACTAGTATGGGTATAAAGAAAGAGTGGAGAATGGAAAGATAGAGTGGAGAATACATGGATGGGTGTCAATGTTTGTTAAAGATGGGTGACACTTGTGGTGGTGGTGGGCCAAGGATTGTTCTACACTCATCATAATATAAACAACCCATTCATTCTTGCTTCTCAATTGCCTTTAAATCATTGCTCATTCACCCATTATCAACACCACCACTTCTCCCTCCTTCCTCAGTTCATACCCTGCCTCTGTTCTCACTCCAATCCCATAAAGCACCGGTCTTTCCTTGTTTTTGCTGTGATTTGTAAGTGCCACCTTTGATTTCTCTGTTCTTTTTTAGTATTTGTTGAAAAAAATGATTGATTTCTTGGATTTGGTGCTTTTGGAAGCCTACATGATCTGCTTGTGTTTGTTGTAGATCTTGGCTTTTCTGGATGTTATAGGTTGTGGATTCTGTTTGTGTTTCTTGGATGCTGATTGAGTTTGGTTTTTAGCCCTTTTGCTGATATGTTGATCTGGTTACTTTGCAGGGTTTTGGATTATATAGGTTGTTTTGATATGGTTCCGGGGTTTAGATTTAATTGGTTTTATCAGCTGTTTTGGTTCATATGTATGTGGATATTGTAAGATGGGATGATGCAGGTATCTGGTCCTTGATGATTTGTCCAATTTTTTTTTAAAGAAAACAGCTAGGGTTTGTATTTATCAAAGCTGTTTTTGTTCTTTGTGATGACAAAAACAGTTTCATACTAATCATTTACAGTTGATTGAGTTAAAGTATTGTTTATTGTTGCTGAGGTTTCTTAGAACGATGTCCAATTCTTGAAGTGCCTTTATCTAAAGTTTTCATTTTGGTGAGCTTAGTTGCCATGACAATAAACCCTTTGGATCTTAAGATATCTGTGAACAAAGTAAAGGTCTATCAATGGAGTAAGCATATGATCTTTATGTGTGTCTTTCGGTTGTTTCTGTTTAAGCTGAAGCATCATGGTGATTTACGAAGTCGGTTCAGCTTATGGGCTTTTAGGTGTGTCTTTTGATAGTTTAGTTTCTGTTAAAAATGTTTGCTTTCAAGCATCGCGTAAGCCTTACAGTATTGGTTGATATTTAGATATAGCTGTTTGTCACCTAGCTATGTTGTTGCAACGATTTAGGCTTTGCATCTTAGAATCGTGATTTGAGTGATGGATCTACATTCAATGTGGTGGGTTTAATTCTATCCTTCTTGTTAACCCTATTCTGTTTTGTCTCTTCCCAGCTGCATAATACGAGCGATGGGCCTGTCGCCATACTCGACTCCAGCTGATGGTGGTGTGATCTGCGTGATCTTGTTTAACACAGCCATGTCTCTCTCTATTGTCAAGGATATGCTCTGTTCAATGCTTCTTAAAGTTGGCATCAACATACCATCATGGGACGATTACTACATGGATGACCACGTAGACCCGTTTGAATGTCGTGGCACCCCCTCAGAGAACTATATGAAAGAGTTCCGAAACAGGCTCCCATGTGTTCGCTACGATACAGTCATCCAGTGCTGTGACTTCTCCCACGAATGCCCGGTCTGCCTGACAGAGTTCGAGCCGGATGCAGAGATAAACCACCTCACATGCGGTCACGTGTTTCACCGGCTCTGCCTGGAGAAGTGGCTGAAGTACTGGCACACCACGTGCCCCCTTTGCCGGAACTACATTCTTCCTGCCGAGGATGAAGAAATTAACCTGTGCCCAATGTGAGAGACTTCTCTTTTCACAGCATAGTAGTGTACAAAAACCAGTGTCTCTCAAGCGTCCTTCATGGTGACGGGCTTTTGTGGCCAAGATAATAGTGTACATATTCTGCTTTAGACAAAGTTGATCTCCTTCTATCTGGTTTGTAGCAACAAGAGTGAGTCTGTCTCGACGTTGTTGTTTTAGCTACTTTTCTTATGCAATGGTCCTAGGTTAACTTACTTTTGGGAGTGAAGAATGCTTAGGTTCTACCTTGGTTTAGAATGATAAACATGTCTCAGTAGCGTACAGAATGATAAACATGTCTTAGTAGCGTACTAAATGAGGCTGTCGGATCTGTTTTCGTTGTTTCTGTTACTCATCAGTGCATGATTTTGGATACCATAACCGGGAAAAGTGGCTGGTTCCGTCCTCTGGTAGCCCTTCTGGTTTCTTATTTTTCGACTTTTATTCACTTTTTTAGTTATGTCTGTTTGGTTTGTAGACGGGTTTGATCCTTTTCGGCTTAGCTAGTTTAGATGTTTAAGTCTCATGTGTTCCTTTTTGTTGGGTCTAGCTAATTTTTGCTATATAGGACTTGATAGTTTACTAGTCTCTGCTCTTAGTAGTTTCTGCTATGTAGGACTTGAAAGTTTACTAGTTTTTGCTTTCAGTATTGTAATAGTGGATTCGCAAGAACAGTAACTTCATATTCAAAAAAACACGTAGTGCAGTATTGTGTGTATTTGTTCTCTCTGTTCTGCAAATGATCACCTGATTCTTCACCTTTTGATGATCATTTTCACGTCATTGTTTTGCAACGAATTGCAGAACAATGAGATGCAAATGATCATATGTTTCTTCGCTTTCTGATGATCATTTGCATTTGCACATCACTGTTCTGCAAGACGTCGTATTGCAGAACTATGAGGTATATATGATCACCCGTTTCTGCTATGGGATCCCATATCGTATTTGCAAGTATTGCTACTTCAAATCCAAAAAAACACCTTGTGCAACGTGTTGTGTGGGAAGGCAAATGATCAAGAAGAAGCAAGTTAAGCTTAATGGTCCACTATATACCATCCAAACAAGTTTCGTGGAACATCACAAAGCTAAGAAATAGGATTCCATTTCAAGAGTAACCTAAAACAGCAAGTAAAACCAAGAGAACATAAACAGTCTCTACAGCACAACGCCACAACCTAGTTTGAGGAAATTTAACTCTTGTCATCACCTAGCTCGTTGAGTTTGGCCCCAACAGACATACTGTTACGGCTCATGGGTCCTGCTCTGTGAAACCTGCATCTGAAGGAGCCGACATGTGTGGTTGGCGAGCACAGACAGTTTTGCCTGACGCTTGAGGTTTTCCTCAACGCTGAGACTGGTGATGTGGGGGTCGATGTCGCTTCTCGTGGCGCATGCCTCACAGCGTCCATACATATGTGAGACATAGCGTTGGCAAGTCGCTGGTTCTTCTGCTCCTGTTGTTCTCCTGCTCTTGGTTGTTCAGCCATCTCCTATTTATTCTGTATACAAATAACATTCATAAATAATCACATTTTATGGTTCTTGTGTACACTGATCATCTTCTTGTCTTGTTCTCTGTGTTATTCATCAAAAAATTTGTTTTTACACGACGCTTCTTATTTTAAGGTACAAAATCCAAACGATTATATAAACGCATAAGTTGCATTTGCAACTCGTGCATCCTACTCTGGAACGAAGAATATAACGTTAATCACAAATTTAAAATCTCAAAAAAAAAAAATCACAAACGAAAAGTTCCACTCACGTACAACGGCACCAAATATTATACACGCATTTATGAAACATCAATATATAGTTTGATGGGAACGAAAAGAATTAAAACAAATGCACCTCATAAAGAATGGATGAACGATGGGTAAAAACGTGATCAAAGATTGACCAAAGATGAAGAGTTAAAAAAATAATTACCTGATATTCTGCAAATAAAATTTAGAGGAGATCAGCGTCAAAGAAGCTACTCAGATATTTCTTTCCCTGGTGAATTTTTTTTACTAGAGAAACATTAGAGAAAGAATTTTTTGCATTGTTATGTTTGGAAATTTTTATATTTTTCGGGTTCTTATCTGTATTTACTGCCACCACTGAACAATTGTCAAACAACAAGGGCCCTTTTTGACTCTTTCCAAACTCTTATCTTGAGGTTAAGGTAAACCCTTAATTTTACACCTCAGAATTTACTGTTTCACTTTCTTTTTAAGGAAAATTAAGAGAAATTGTAATTAATTGTGCCTCCGTTCCTAAAATCAGCACAGTGCAATTTTATTAACAAGCACAGTGCGATTCATTAAGACTCAAATTTATTAGATGTTCGAAGATTTAAGGAGATATTTAATACCATTCCATATTCAAACCATTCGATTTTTTTAATCTATAAAATTAAATAGTTCTTCATACAATTTTTATATTTTCTCATTGGCATCTTGTAATATTAATATAAATTATTTTAAATATAAATCAGACAGTAAATTCGTAATTAAAATAACTCAATAAACATTAACAAGTACCCAAGTTATCAATAAATACAAATTAGGCAAAAAGAAAGGATGTAATTCTTCTTTATTTCTTTTCTATCAATTTTCATTTTATACTTTTCATCTCATTGCATTCGTTTCTCCTTGCACCAACTGTAGGAACTCAAACGTGGAGAAAATAATCTAACTTTGATAAATGAAACATGGACTGACATTACACATACCACTGATATATCGCAAACTGCGGGGACCACTCTCTTCTTTGATGCAACAATAAGGGACTTCACATGTGAGATGGTTCATAAAGACTCACAGGGAGAAAAATCTTATAAATATGGAGAATCATCCTGAATAGATCAAATCCTTACACCGCAACTTGCAGAGGCAACGACCTTAAAACACAAACTTACTAAATGTGTTGATCTACAAATATATCCAGATGCAGTTAGAGGGGATGAGAAAATACTAATTAACTCTATGGAAGAAAACAGACCAGACTTTGGATTGTTATGCATAGTATATAAAACAATTACTGTCAAAATTACACGAGCAAATGGTGTGGATCCCAAGACAAGCGAAGAGAACACAAGTTAGCACAATATCCAAAAACTAATCGCTTGCACTTTTACTCATGCAGCTCGACTCCACACTTTGTAACTCAATCCAATATTAAATTTTTTAATCAAACTATCCAATATTTAATGAGATACAAAGGGATAAACTCATTCATGCCCCCCCAGTTCTTGTGTTTGTGCAAAAACGGTCATTTCTATTGAATCCGGGAATGATCGAAATTGACCTATTTTTCAGACCACGACTGAGGTATGAATGCACTTTAAAAAAAACTCGGAGGTATATCTGCACAAACACAAGAACTGGGGGCATAAATGCAATTTTTCCAAATACAAAATTCACTTAAAAAATAAATCAGACTGGGTTTTTGGGTTTTAAAGAACAGTTTTTTGAATCTCTATTATAGACCGATAGTAGATTCACAAAATTTTGGGGATATAATTTTATCAAAATCATCAAAGGAGCTGCGAGAGCTCGAAACAGGTATTCCAATGGAGAAAGGAACCAACTTTCGATGCGTCCAATGTTGTTTTCCGATCAGAACGCTCTACATTCAGTACTCTCCCGGAAACATTCGCCTCAACAAATGCGTATGTATTAATTAACCTCTGCTTTCTCCGAACTTCCCCTGTTTCCACTGTCTTCAAAACAAAAAACAAAATGAAAATAATTGAATCTTTACTTTCTACACACACCCTTTTGAATTTGAAGGAAGAATTGAGGACCCAATTCGGTAATTTTGCAGGAGAGTTGCAGAAGAGTGGCCGATGAATATATTGAGTGTGAACTAATGGTAATTCACAAATTCCTATGTTTTTGTGCCTGTTATTTACAGTTTGTGATTTTACTTTGTTTTGTTTAATCAAGGGTAGATTGTTGTTATCGACTTGATTCTGCACAAGCCCGAAGCATACAGACATTTGTTCTACAATATGTCCACCAGAAATTCATTTGATTTTGAGGTATGTTAACACTTAACAGGGTATGGATTCATGCCTTTTGGAACCTTTTTCTTTTTCTATGCATAACTTTTGTAATGTGGTGGATTTTGCAGAGAATTTTATGGGGTGGAATGTTTGGGTTGCTATTGTTGGACTCTTGTATCCTTTGATCACACCTTTTTTCCCTATATGCTCTTGTTATGTTATGACATGAGATAGAGTCTTAAGGATTTTGATATGTTATGAGCTTCAGCAAATGATTATAAAACATTGATATAAGCCAATGGATGTGTTCGTGCCATTTTTTGCTGCAAAGTATTGATTTTTTTGCCTCCAAATGTTTTTCGATCTAGGATAACACACATAGTCTTACTGCTCATTGTTTGTACTTGATTGCTTTTGTGTACAAAATGGTTGATCCGCCTTAGCTATTTCAGACAGTACCTGGGGTGCAAATTCCAGTATGATGGAAACCAGTTCACAAATGAGCTATACTTCATTTTTTTGGGGTTGTGTAAAGGTTGGATTTTGTTTGTTCTCTTATTCTTAATTTCTTTCTTTCTGTTTTCCATTTTTAACAAATCCGTAGTTACGGATTTGTCATGGTTTACTTAACTGCAGTTAACTATATCATTGCAGATTTTAATTGGCTCTGCTTTGGGGAATTTTTTATTTATGTCAGTCATATTAGTTGGTTCTATGAAGTTTCTGAATGGTTCCGAAGAAAAGTTGGGGTAAGCAAAATGCTAATACTTGTTTGTTTTCACGCCTGTTGTTTATTCTAGGTTTTTCTTATAACTCTCTACAACAAATTTGATATGATTCAAGGTGTTTGAAAGTCTTCCCATTTAATGGCCACTTCCTCTGTCATAAGAAGGTTCCTGTTTGACAAATTTACAACTTTTTTAATTTTTGGTCATTTGAAAGAGCACACGATTCCTTTAAGCCGTTGATTTTCACTTATTTCTTCAATCTTTTTGTGCAAGCGAATTCTATTCTAGTATACTATATTACATAAGACATTAATTTAAAGAGTATTATGTAATGTTCAATAAGATATTGATGTTGATTTATACACAGGACTCTTCTAGTGGGACAGAAGGTGCATTTTTTAGTCAATTTTAGTTTCATAACCACGATTATAAAACTTGGTGGGGGGTTGATATATACTCGGTATATGATACTGCTGTGTGATTAAGATGTTCTTGCTGTACTTGTCATTGGTCACTGATGTTGTGAAGTCCCAAAACATCATCACTCTCTTTACATTACAGTCTGAAATATTTTTTTTTATCTCATCTTTATGTCCACTAGATACAAAGTTTCTTACACTTGAAGGCAACTGTAGCATTGTATCCATCGCTTTGCTTCCATATATCGTTTTTATCTATCAACTTAGTAATTTCAAGATCATTATTAATATGGATGTCCATAGGCTATTCTGTTTCAGAGTTTGTAAATTCCTCTGATGTTTAGCTTGGTACAGTTCAGGCTTCAGAATACTATTCATAGGTTCAAGCAATAGGTTGTAGAAATAAATATGTTCGGCTTGAAACTTGCTTCCATGACTGATGTCTTTGTAATAATTCAGACAACTTGGATGCTTGGTTGACTAATATGAAAGATTCCTTGGAGTCCTATCATCAATTTCCTCTTTGACTATCGGATGAACTGTACCAAATTTTATTTGGATTCGATTTTTCATTTTTATGGTTTGTTAGCAATTTTTTAGCTCTTTCGAAAGTGCTACTCCCTGAACAACTGACTAATTGTTCCCTGAACAACTGGATAGGAACAAACAAATTATGCTTGCAATCCTTGTCTCGAGTTACTTTAAGATTTTCCTTCTAGCAACTATGGTTAGTCCTTTATCATATCTCTACACTAATTTATTTATTTATTATAGCTTTGTGATATATCTCATTGGATTCCTCGATGAATATTCTTCAGAATTTTCTGCCCTGACTTGCAGTTCTGTATTTTACAGGTGTGGGAGTTCCCTTCTTCCGTGATATTACTGATCGATATGTTTGTCTTGTCATCAAATACAGTTGCCTTAAAAGGTGAGGAGCATTCACATTGACCTAACACAACTGTATTTTACTTAGTTACTGCATCTTAAATTATTGCCAGAACATGAATTCATTTTGGTATGTATACCTGGTCTGGTCTTGGCTTTGTTTTCTAGGATAAACCAACTGAAGAACATAGTTATGGGGAAAAAATGAATGATAACATACCGTCTGAGGAAGCATCTTTAATGATATTACATATCTGAGCTTTCTATGCGTATTTTCATAGTTGGTAAATCGATGCCTGACCTACCAGAATATTTTTATAGTGCCTGTAGATATTATGAAGTTTAAACTTCAGTTTCATTGCAAAACTGTACTGTATTGAAGTCTTCAGCTTCTAGGGTTAGGATAATTGTACTGTACACAGAGAAAACTATCTTAGACAAGAGTACTACACGTGGGAATTGGGAAATTATAACGTTCTTAGCCAATAGTTTGGTTTATGAAGAGGCTAAATTGTTTTGGCATGTGACTAGAATTTCGAAAACAGGCACTAGAAAAACTAACAGTTACTTGCCTGTTTTTGTTTGTCCACTGCTGCTGATATGCTTAATCTTTTTTTCAGAAAACACTATTCTGAGTAGATGGTTTTCAAATGCTTAGTCATTACAGATTTCTGGATGATATTCTACTCTTATCTAAATCCATTTCCCTGTGTGGCTCAGTGTTGAGCAACTCAACCACGGCTCAATGTCTGGGCTTCTGCTTCGCTGCACACGCAGCGAAGTTTCTAGTTAGTCAAGCTTTCGTGATGCTGTCTTGAAGTTTGCTCATTTGTCATTGCTGCTCCGGCAATGGAAAGCTGTGCTAATGGACTTCTTGAATTTGCAAAAGAGCGAGGATGAGGAACCATCACGTCATTTTGCTTTCGAGGTGCATTGAGACCGGAGGTTTCCCCAGTTTGTCCGGGGCTGCTCATGTAAAAGGAGGCCTTTTTCTAGTTCTTGAAATAAGAGAGCGGTGAAAGAACTAGGGCAGTAATTCCTATCAGAACAAGTGTCACTAAAGGAACACGATGACGTCCCAAGCACTAGTTCAGATCATCTGTGCCTGTTTCATTGTACGGTTATCATAACGTTATTGTTATGGTCATCTAATTCAGCCCTCAAAATCAGTGTAAGGTTAACTTCTTGTTTGATAGGGCTTTAATAATTTATTCTGAATAAGTATTGAGAGCACGTAGAGTAATAGTGATGAGGCAAGCAGCTGTAACATATGCTTTTGGTTGAATTGGAGCTGGGAAACCATTCCTTTACATATGTTGTTTCTTGTAAAAAATGGGAGGAAGATGACTGATGTAACTTTGTAATTTTAGAGATCTTGTAAGCCTTTGGCTGTTATGTATTTCAGATCGAACGTTAGAAGTGAAAGTCTGACTATTTGTTTTTTTTTTTGTTGAGAAAAGGCTATTTGTGACAAAAGGAGTGCAAAATATTTATTCATGCAGCAATACGTAAATAATACTCCCTTGTGCCTGGCATTTTCCCTTTCTCCTTTTCTGCGGAAATACAAAAGGTTGGGCAAAATTTCAAGTGGGCCCCAATTGTCTGGGTGAGTTTCCCGAGTGAAAACGCGCCAAACTCCAAAAAAGTTACAACTGTTCAC
>JAULKJ010000011.1:7590253-7611920 GCA_032355405.1 Rubia balearica | reverse complement strand
GTGACAAGAAAAACCAACGAGTTTAATTCTAATTTATAAATACTATTACTCCCTCCGTCCCGGCCTAAATTACACATTTATTTTTTACACTATTCTTTATCATAATTTGATCACATATTTGAATAGATATATGAGCAATAATATATACATATGTCATATTGTTCAATTCATCGTAACAAGTAGTTTCTAAATATTAACTTTTTATTTGTTGTTATTATACGTAAGTGAACATATTAACGGTCAAATATGTTTTTTGAATAGCGTGATAAAAGCAAATGTATAATTTAGCCTGGGATGGAGGGAGTACCTCCATCACATAATTTAACTCAAGTCAAATTAAACACTCTTACCTCCACCACATAATTTACATAATTTAACTCAAGTCAAATTAAACACTATTACCTCCATCACATAATTTACATAATTTAACTCAAGGAAAATTAAATCAACTTCTACCATTAATTTTTATATATATAGAACCATTATTCTTCATTGTAATTTATGTTATAAAAAATTATTTTAAACAAATTACACACATATACAAATATATTAATAGTTAAATATTAATTCAATTAAAAATAAATAATTTAGGAAGTTGATTATCAGATGAAAGGAGCACTACTTTTTTATATAGAACTATTATTCTTCATTGTAATCTATGTTATATAATATTATTTTTTAAAAAAATTACACACATATAGAGGTGTCAATTGGGCGGGATTGGGAAGAAATAGGATGCAAAATTAATAAATAGGTAATTAATGGGATCGGATATTAAATACCCATTAGATTTTGGGAATGAGCAGGATGGGAATTGATTATATTAATGGAAAATTTTGATCCCAATGAGTCTCAAATTATGTTAACTCAATGGGAACCCAACAAATACCCAATAAATACCCAAAATTACCCAATTAAATACATATGTGATATTTAACATAAAAATTCAGTATAATTTACAAATTATATATCTTCAACGCATGTATAAATTAGTAACTTAATAGTTAGGTGTTATTAAACAGACCGTCACTGATTCACATGTTTAAATTATATTTTAATCTGCCCTCAGATAGGGTACAATTCGAATCCTTTCATTTTATTTCTACAACACTTGAGACCATAAATGAGCCGAGCTGAACTCAAACAACCACTATTTCGAATTCAACTCGTTTAAAATATCTCGAGTTCCAACTCGACTCAAACTCATGCAAACCTGTATTCGAGCTCGTACAGCATTCGAGCTCATACAGTATTCGAGCTCGTAGAACATTCGAGCTCGTACATTATTCGAGCTCGTACAACATTCGAGTACAGTATTCGAGCTCGTACATCATTCAACCTTGAGCTCGTATAACATTCGAGCTCAAGTTCATACAACATTCAGCTCAAGTTCGTACACCATTCAAGTTCAAGGTCGTACAACATTCAAGCTCAAGTTCGTACAACATTCAAGTTCGAGTTCGTACAACATTCGAGATTGAGATTGAACTCGTACAACATTCGATCTCGTACAGTATTCGAACTCGAGCTCGAACCCAACTATAATATTTTTCGTTAATCTCGTCGAGTTTATAGAGCCAACATATTGTGTATATTTCATTTTTATTAAATATAATATAAATAATATAATATAATATATTTATTCATGGCTTGATTTCGAGTTCGAACTAATTTAATTTCACTCGACCTCGAGGTGAATCATGATTTTACAGGTTCAATCAAATCGAACGGAGTTCAAAATATTTTAAACGATTTGAACTCGAACAAACTCGTTTACGGTCGTAGGAATTTGATGAAAATTGGAAAATATAACTATAAAAATAGCCAGAAAATAATAAAAAATATTCACGCTTGAGTGAAGTCTATTAAACTAAATAATATATTCATCAAAAGATGGAAGGTGATCGAGTATTGATTGGGTACCCAAATTACCCAATTTTAAATGGGTATACGGGAAGATTGGGATCCCAATCCCACATTTCTTTGTAACTCAATACTATAAAACACATTTGATCATAATCCCAAACTATAAAACAATGAAATTTCCTATCCCATTAGCTTGTATTTAATGGGTCTCAATGGTTATTGAAATTAATTGACTCCTTTAAGACGAGCATCTTCTAATCAGAACAGATTGCTAGAATGTCCTCAATTACATTATCAAGTTCCCGGAAGTTTCCCCAGACTTAAAACTAATCGTTAAGGAAATCCAGATTCTAGGAATGATGTTCTTGAAGTTTGCAATTGCAAAAGTACATAGATTATTAGTCATTGATGGACACAACCTGGCTCAAGCGGCCATGAATTATAACCCGCCTTTAATGTTTTAACGAGGGATAGTCCACTGTTTTTTTTAAAAAAAAAAACTACACAAGAAGCTTTTAATAGTTTAATATCGTTTTACAAACAGGCACATGATAGAAATTTTGAACACATTTGTTTGTCTGAATGTAGATATCCATGCTTTATCCCAGAAGCTGATGGAAGTGGAATTATATTTGTTCCGGCTTAAAGAAATTGTAATCCAATTACTTTTCGTTTCTTCCTACCTACCACAAAGCTAGTGGCCAAGGAGACTCATTTATTTATTTATATATAACATTGATCATTTTAATCTTCTACCAGTATCATGTAATTTCCTACCCATGATACTCAACAAATTAGAAATCTGACCTGGTAGCTAGTTTACCTTTTCACGACCGTGACATAAAGAGTAAATAATATAAGCAGGTGAAATGAATACGAAGTACTCCTTCTATCCTTTCTTTATTTGTACTCTTACTTTTTTTTTAATATTATTTTATATTAAAATTTAGCTGCATATTTGTATATATATGCAAACAATAATATTATCGTATATTATATTGTTGAATTTATAGTTACAAGTAGTTTCTAAACATCAAATTTCTATTTTCCATTATTATGTGTAGATAAACATATAAACGGTAAAACATATTTATTAAACAACATGATAATGATTGTTGTGCAAAATAGAGATGGGATGGAGAGAGTACCAAAATGAAAAATAAAATACTTCTTTCAGTTTAACTGCAATTTATATACTTCTTTCGTCATGTAACTAAATACAATCCACTTTTACAATAATTTCTTGTGAGCCTGCTTATCAAACTAACACCATACCTCAAATCAGGCCTGCTTACAGTTAAGTACATAAAACTTCCCACAACCCGCTTGTACAAAGTTTCATTAACCTTAATTCCTCCTTCATCCTTGAAAAGTTTTGTACTAGAAACTATGGGATTTTTTACAGCATTAGCATTCTCCATGCCAAACCTTGCCAGTAATTCACGAGCATACATTTTCTGGTAGATAAATATCCCATCTTTTAACCTGCTTAACTTCCATTCCGAGAAAGTACTTCATCATTCCCAGATCAAACATATTAAATTCCCAGATCACACATACTTCATAAATCCTTCAGGTTGTTGTACAAACACTTCCTCTTTGATGAAGAAAAGAACTCTTCACATCAAGTTGAAAACCTTCCAGTTGTACTACTAGGATTACACGAATGGTGTTGAGTCTTGCTATTGGAGAAAATACTTCATTATAGGCTACCCCATATTGTTGTGCATACCCTTTTGCCACAAGCCTTGCTTTGAACCTCTCTACATCCCCATTTTCGTCAAGCATTGTCTTGAAAACCCATTTAACTCCAATAGATGTAACTCTATTTCGAAGTTTACAAAGTTCCCAAGTCTGGTTCCTATCCGTGGCTTCAATTTCAGCCGACATTGCGTTTCTCCATTTCTCACTTTTAACAGCTTCTCTAAATGAAGTTGGATCACTCTCAACTGCCATCATCATGGAATCACCCGCTTCATAATCTTCCATCCAACTACATACATAATCTTCCATCCATCCAGGTGCTCTTCTATTCCGTGAATCCCTTCCTTCAACCAATTCCTCGAACTACTGGAACTTCCACCAATATCGTTTGTAGTTTCTTCGCCATTTTATTCTTCATTTGGATCCTTTTCTTTATTACTTTCATCTTCCCATTCTAACATATCATCTTGAATTTCATCAGCTGATTTTTCCAAATTCTAACTTTCTTCTTCTTCTCCAAACACAACATCTTTGCTGATGGTGATCCTTTTTTTTATATATTGGATCATGCAACCTCTACGACTTGGACTCTTCACCCATATATGTCCTTAAGCAGATTATATTTGCACCCGTCTCTTTCTCAACACAGGCTTTAAAGACTTTAAATGTAACAAAAGCTTCTGACTTCTCATGTAAGAAATAAACCCAAGTTTTACGAGTAAAATCATCGATAAAACTTAAGACGTACCTCTTGTCACTGTTAGAACCTGGCCTGATAGGACCACGTATATCCGAATGCACCAGTTGAAGTTGCTTAGAAGCCCTCCACAAACTCTTCATCGGCATAGCTTTCTACTTTTCTTCCCCATTAAGCATGCAGTACAAATTTTCTTTGGAAAACCAGCCACCATTTTCTTATCAGTGATCATTTGCATTGCCTTGTGATTTAGGTTCCCAAAGCGGCAATACCACACGTGAGATTGTTTCTCCGACACAACCTCAACCTGTAAACACATATAATTTTCTGGTGCCGTAGAAGCTGAGAGATAAAACATTCAATTTGTACTCATATTACCTTGCATAATTAGACCTCACTGAGCATGAAACACTTTGCAAGTTCCATCCTGAACTAAGATAGCTAAACCCTTCTCTTGAAGCTGTCCTATGCTCAACAAATTATTCTTAAGTTTAGGAATATAATAAACATCCTAGATTACCTGAGTCATGTCCTTCAACCGCAGCCTTATACTTCCCTTTGCTTCCACTTCCATTCGTGTGTCATTTCCAAGTTTCACAGTTCGGCTGACATCCTCCTTCCAATCCAAGAACCATTTTTTGTTTCCCGTCATGTGATTACTGCATCCCGAGTCAAATAACCACACATCTTCTTCGTTGGCTTGATAAATATCAACATAGGACATCAATAGTAGCTTATCTTTTTTGTCTAACTCTACATAATTTGCTTTCTTCTCCCAGTCGGGCATTCATATTGAATATGATCCACCTTCTGGCATTTGAAACATTCGATTATTGCTCTGTTTAGATGTTGTTTTCCCCTACCTCTACCACGTCCTCCTTTGAATGCACCTCGGCCCCTTACTCTACCAGGCCTGTTTTCTTGAACCACTTTCAGAGCATGCTCATGTTCTTGATATCCTTGCATCCTTTGTTCATGCACAAGCAAGCTTCCATGCAATTCATCAATACTCAGAGCACTCAAATCATTTGATTCCTCTACTGAACACACAACACAACTGAATTTTATAGCTAAAGATCAAAATATCTTACCAACCACCGTACTTTGATCCATAGTCTCGCCATTTTTCTTCATCTTGTTTACCACAGTCAGCGTTCGTCCCAAGTTTAACTTTAAAAATACAAGATTAAAGGTCATATCAAGTATTAGTTACACCTTAATAAATTTACAACATGTAGTTTTGGGGGGTAAAAAGAGGTTGCTATCTCTATATATACTTCACCTCTTGCCCTATTTAGTCATAAACCAAAAAAGAAAAAAGCATATAAAAAAATGGCTCCTTTCTATGTGAAGCAAAGCAAGACCGAGGTTGTAGCCGCAGTGCTTCCGATGCACGAGCATTGGCTTCCCCTCTCCAACCTCGACTTGCTCTTGCCGCCGGTTGACGTCGGCGTCTTTTTCTGCTACGACAACCCGACGGCGGCTGAGCCCTCGTTCGGGTCTGTTGTTAAGGTTCTCAAGAAGTCGTTGAGCCAAACGTTGGTGTCCTACTATGCATTTTCCGGCGAGATGGTTGCGAATACCGCCGGAGAGCCGGAGCTTCTCTGCAACAACCGTGGGGTGGATTTTATGGAAGCGTATGCCGATGTGGAGCTCCGGGGTCTAGATCTGTACAACCCGGATGAGAGCATTGAAGGCAAACTTGTGCCCGACAAGAAAAACGGCGTTCTGGCCGTTCAGGTGATGATCCTAATTCAATCTGTGGGGAAAACTTTTACTATTAATTATAATAAAAATAACATTGGGCAACTTTGTATGAGATGGGAAAAATTAAAAGATTACTGGACAAATAATATATTTATAATTAATGATTACTGGCCAGCACAAATATAATAATAAAAGTACGTACTCTTATGATCTCATAATTAAAATATTACCTCATGTATTATATTAAATTAAATCGTAACTATGAGACAAGTAATATTTTCTTCGTTTCATAATTATGCTCACTTTATGAGAGAAAAATTATTATTTTGTAATGGAATGTAATTTTTTAAGAGATTGCATATAAACAACTAAATTACATATAAACATTCTATTATTATAAACTAAACTAGGAAGCACCACCATTTGCATCTATTGAAATCCAGTGATACATGGAACTCCACTCATTTGAATAGATAGTGACGTACTCATGAGAACACTCAAACGTTGCTCTACCAAGGAAACTCTTACCCTCACAAGAACACTCATACGCTGCACCAACAAGCGCTACCAAAAATCTTTCGGTAGTGACATTTTTTTGGAATACTAGTGATACTCAAAGGCGTCACTAAAATTAGTAGTGACATTAGTGGAAGTGTCTATATTCAGCATTCACTAAAATATTATTAATCTTTAAAGTGTGTTTATATTTCCCTGACATGTTGCTATGTAGAAGTGTCAATAAATTTTGTGACATGAACTGATGTAGTTAAAGCTTGGTTTAGTGACATGTACTCGTGTCCGTAAAATTTAGTGACACCTAAAGGCAAAGTAAATTTCTTGACACTTCCCTATCTGTCACAAAAAATTTGTCACTGGTGGACTTTTTTTTGTAGTGAAGGAACTCCAACACTTCTGAGAACACTCAAATAATGCTCGATGTATAATCCCTATTAAAAAATTGCTTCATAATTCACAATTTTTATTATGAAGATTGTTCTAACATCCACAATTCTAAACATAGATGGGACTGGAGATTTGAATCTCTCTATTAAGTGAAGAATGAATTAACCACTAAAGGAAGACAAATTCATAAATGCAACTTATTCTTTGATAAAAGACAATACTCTTTTAAAAAAAGACTTCGATTACTAGAAAGAGGATGAGTAATAAAATGCTGCGATATTAACAAAATAGAATAAAATAAAAAATCGCCTCTATATTCATTAGCAAATTTTTTATGTTAGGAAAATGAATATGTTGGGATGATGGGCCAATGAATTTTTGACAAGTGTTAAGTGGTGCATAAAATAATGGAAAAATAAATAAAACTAATTTTTGACCCCACCCACTTATTACTTGTCAAAAATTCATTGATCCATCACCCCAACATACTCATTTCCCTAACATATAAAATTTTCTCCTATATTCATTCATCATTAATACATATCAGGAAATCTGGTGGGAATAAACATAATTTCATGACTTTTCTTGACTGACTAACTAAACCCTTTCCCTGCATGCAAATACGCACAGGTTACTCAGCTGAGCTGCGGCGGAGTAGTGGTGGCATGCACCTTCGACCACCGCGTCGCCGACGCCTACTCAGCCAATATGTTTCTGACGTCATGGGCAGAGATGGCTCAGTCCAAACCCCTCTCCGTCCGCCCCTCCTTCCGGCGGTCATCTCTCTCCGCCCGCCGCCCAGCCGGCACCTTCGATTCCTCAATCTCCGACATGTACGCTCTGATCTCCGAACTGCCGCCCCCAACCGCCAAAACAGAATCACCGGCGCCGCCGCCCATAAGCCGGATATACTCCGTCTCGGTAGAGCAAATCCGCCACCTCCAACTCCTTGCCAACGACGGAAACCCTAGCTGCCTGAAATCGAAGAGGACCAAGCTCGAAGCCTTCAGCGCCTTCCTCTGGAAGATAATCGCTGCCGGGACAAACTCCGGAGACAACTGCAGCCGGCTGGGGATCGTGGTCGACGGGAGGACAAGGATCACTGGGCCCGGCGACGGCGGGGAGATGGGTAACTATTTCGGAAATGTGATTTCCATCCCATATGGGGAGAAAAAAAACAAGGAGCTGGAGGAAATGGCTCTGAGCTCCATAGCCAATGAAGTCCACAGCTTTCTGGAGGCGGCGGTGACGAAGGAGCATTTTTTAGGGCTGATTGCTTTCGTGGAGGCTCACCGGCCAGAGCCGGCGTTGGCCAGAATTTACGCGTCGGAAGTGACTAGGGAGGCGCCGGCGGTAGTGGTGTCGTCCGGGCAGGGTTTTCCGATCAGAAAAATGGATTTCGGGTGGGGCGGGGCGGTGTTCGGATCCTACCATTTTCCATGGGGCGCGCAGTCGGGTTACGTGATGCCCATGCCAAGCTCCTCGGGAAATGGGGATTGGGTCGTCTACATGCACCTTTGTGAAGAACAGATTGTGGTCATAGAGAATAGTGCTGGGCATATTTTTAAACCGTTTAATTTGGATTAAGGTTTTGATTACTATATTGTAATAGTTTGTTGAACTCCATCCAGTTCTCACTCTTCACGAATAATGCATTTTATGTACTCCCTCCTCCTATTACTGTTGTTTCAGTTACTTTTTTACGGTCTCCAATGATCATCTTTGATCATTAACATGTCTAGCTACGTATATAATTTAGCATAAAAAGTTGATATTTAAAAAATAGATGTTAAAATGAATCTAATAATATCTCACATAATATTTTTATCATATGTATATAAACTTATATTAACGGTCAAATTTTACTAAATTTGATTTGAAAAAGTCAGGTGGTGTCATCAACAAATATTTATTGTACTATATGTGCAATGCAGCAAGCATAGGAGAAGGTTTGGAGGCGTTTGGTAAATATATTGTTAGAGTAGATGAGTTAGATAAGGATTACATTAGCATTTAATACTCTTATAACCCTGTTATCATCTTCTTATTTCATGAATAAACTAGCCTAGTCATTAAAAGATTTTACGATTTACATGGTATCAGAAGAGTACGCGAGTTAGACTATATGATTTACATTTTGGTTGCGTACTTCGTCAATGATGTGGTATTTGGGGCATACCACTTCTTCTTACTGCTAATTGTCCTCTTAGACTTGTTCAAATAGTTCAAGACACTCAACTGCATCTTTTAGATGTCTTATTCTTGTAACTGAAGGCAATATGGGTCTGAATGGATTGTAGACTCTGAAACCACAAATACATGGCATCATCCCTCACTACTGTTGATCATGTGACCCTTTAACATGGTTCCAAACTTATAATTGTTAGTAATTGTTCTCAACTTTCTATTATTTATACTGGTGATTCTCAGTTTTCTAAGTCTATGTGTCTTTATTATGTGCTTATTTTGATTGATATCACTACAAAATTATTTCAATTAGCAAGTTAACTCAGGATTCAAACCTACTCCCTCCGTCCCACCAGTTTTGGCCTATTTTTTTGTCAACTTTCTATGACCATGTTTGACCATAAATTTCAATTAGTATATAGACTTTAATATCATCATGTGAGATATTGTTAGACTCCTATGTTTACGTAGTTTCTAACTATCAAATTTTAATGTACCATTAATATCCGTAATTAAAGTTATTGATGGTTAAACATGGTCTAAGAAAGTTGACCAAAATGCTAGCGGGAGCAGGCGAGCAGGGTAAGGCAAATAGTGGGCAAAACGCGGACGTCGATGAGAGAGGCGACAGGAGATCGGATTTACAGGGGGAGAAAGGCAACCGAAAATTGAATTTATAGGGGAAGAGAGGTGGAGATCGGGTACTATACAGGTGGAGGAAGGCGAAGTTCTAATGAGGGAGGGGGAGGGTTTCTAGAAACCTTAATGAGGTAGGAGCTGGGTGGTGTGGAAAAAAAACGAAGGATGGAAAGACTGATGCTTTAGATTTTCATTCATATAGTAAATTAAAAGGCCCAATCAAAGACACCAATTAAAGGCGAATCTATCATAGAGTGGCCTTTAATTGAATTTCATTAAAGGCATGCCCAATTTTAATTGATTAAAAACTGCCTTTAAATTGAAAGGGGTGACTTGGGAGGGAGTTCCGAGTTCAGAACCTCTTTCGGATCCCAATCAAAGGCGGTTCTTGATTGGGTGCCTTTAATCACCCCTTCTTCACTAGTGACTGTGGATGTATGTATGTTTTCTTTTTGAAAAATGGATTCTAATTTAAAAGTGAATGACTATTTTGGGATAAAAGGATTGCAAAATGTTCATTTATTCAGCAACAATAGACAATCTGATCAGTAGTGATGGAGGAACTGACTCTCAAAATAATTACTAGAGGGGAAACAAAAGATGCATTACATGCAAAAATTTGAATGAGAAGTACACTATAGGGCAAAACCTACTAAGCAAAACCAATATAATGACAAAGCTTCTGCATAAACTACAAATCCAAAGGAATTTCACAACTTCAACTAGCATCAAAGAACCAAAATTTCCAGTTCAAATAAACGATGTAAAATTACATAAATACCGGAGTAAGGGCACAAGAATTGATCAGCTGGAAGCTGTTGTGCACGTATTGATACCATCCCTGCAGTCCTTGGTGAGATCATTGAAGGTCTCAATCTGCTTCTTCGCTCTCAAGAACACTTCTGTATCAACAGAAGCCCTCATGTATGCATCGAATTCCACAGGCACTCCCTTGTTAAGCTTCATGGTCTCATCGTACCATTCACTGGTCTCGTTCCACAGATCTTTGTAGTCGTCAAGGAAATGCGTGGCGTACTTATCTTTCAGCGGGTCAAAGAAGGATGTGTCGGGTTCATTAGTTGCAATGTAGAGGTTCCTCCCATCTTCCAGCTTATCCTGCAATGTTGAGAGAAGCGCTTCGGGTGAAGTATCCGCGTCAAGATTTGGATACAACTCCTTGTTCATCGCCTTCTCCCCTCTCTCGATGTGTACAGAGTCATAATCCCAGTTCAATCGCGATGAAATGGATGAAACGATGTCCATTATCCGTCTAGACTTCCACACCAAGTGCCATGGCCTTTGCACAGCAGATTCCGTCTCACCTTCACACACCCTGAACCAGTAATTGTCTGGCTCCACAGATCCAAACTTCCTCATGATCAAAGTCTCCTGACGACTAGCTAACTTCATTGGTGTGGTTTTGAAACCCTCAACAAGATGGAGACCCAATCTATCTTTCTTGTGCCATTTCTTCCAGTCCTCCCAAAACTGGCCCTTATCAAGAACAGATGCTGACTCCTTTAAGTGTTCAAAATCAAAGTAGAACCTGAAGTCCTTCCCTTCCTCATCGACTCCAGATGAAGTGTAAATCTTGGACAAACAAATGTTCAGATCCATCACAAGAGTCCGGTTCAGATACTGCGCTTCAGCCAATGCACATGTGAAACTCCAAAGATAGTGGTTCATGTTCTTGCATCTATCTCCACCAGGGGTATAAAACAAGTACTTCCCACGTCCAAACTCTGCCTCTGATTCAACCATGGGGAGTGAATCATTCACCGTTTCCCCAACCTCAGGTAGATCAGTAGATGGCTGCTGTGCCCTAGCCCTCTTCTTCTCAACACTTCCTCCCTTCTGATGCTTCTTCTTCTTCCTTGCATTCCCACCCGAGTGGTACTCCCCAATGTTAACCACACTCAAAGTACAATTATCTGACCGTGAAACCTCAAAATTCCTATAATCCTTATAAAAAGCAGCAGCCTTTCCATCAACAGGCCTAAACCGCCACGCCATGTGACAAGAATGATCATCATTCCCTCTAACCGCCTTTCCAAACTTATAAAAATGTATATCCTTAAACTTCTCAATGGCAGCCTTCATCAACAAATGGAACACCTCAGGATCAGTACAGTCAACTGGCTCATCCGGTTTCCCGGTACAATCCTGAACCTCAGCATCCCTCCTAGCCTCAATGACCTCCGGCACTGCATTATCAACATCAGTGATGTTCAAGAAGGTTGCGAACGCGGTCTGATTCACATTCATGAAATCCTCACCAGTCTTGACAACAGAAGTGTCAGATTGAAAGGTGGCATTGGAGTCAGATGTCAAAAAACTGGAGATCTTAGCAGAATTATTGAATAAAGGATCCTCAGGCTTATAGGTAGCAGCAATTATAGTGAAAATCAAAACCCCAACCACAAACATACTGAAGCAGAGATTCCCTATCATTGCCAATGCCTTTGGCCCTAAATTCTCTGGCCTGAAAGTCCCATCCCTTGACAACAAATTCTGGGATCGACCCAACATTTTTTCTAACTCTCAATCTCCAAAATACTAAATATCAACAACAATGCAGTAAAGGGTACTCGAAAAACACAATCTTTAGCAAGATAATCAAAGGGTTTCACAGATCTGGATAATTTGAATGGCTCTGCTTCTGAAAGCACAAAAAACATGCAAAAATGATTGTTCTTGATCTCTTACCTCAGTGACGAATCCTTTCATACATACATTATGATGAACCCAGAACACACATTACACAGTGTGTCGGTGAGTGTGAGTTTCAGTGTGTGTTTGTGTGTTTTTCAATATCACGAAGAGATGATCTGATTTAAGCGTTGTTTATGTCTTAGTCCAATCATGAATTTTTTAATATTGGAACAGTTTGACCAAAAAATATGGGAACACTTTCTAATTAATACATTCTAAGTTCTAACTAACGTAAATTTAAAGTTATTTTCATTCATTTATTTTATTAACTTTCTATTTTTTTTAATATTAGTACACATTCTAATTCTAATTATAGTAAATTTATGGTAATTTTCATCCACTCATTTTATTTACTTTCTACTTTTAAAAATATTAGTACACTTTCTAATTATAATTATAGTAAAGTTGATGTTATTTCATCCATCTATTTTACTACCCTCTATATTTCTTCAATATTAACATTTTTTAAATTTGAGATAGTTTTTTCATAATGACATCTTCTAATTATAGTAAAGTTAAATTATTTTCATTTATGTTTTTGAATTATACTTCCTCTATCTCAATTGAAATTGCAAGAGAAAGATGAAGTATTTTTGTGGTGCGATTTGTTAATTACTTAGTGGGGCATGTAGCATGTGAGGATTTGTCTATTATTTAGTGGAGCATGTGGCATGTGGCCCAAACTGATTTTTTAAAATTAAAATCTGAGCCAAATAGGCAAGAAATTGGAGAGTGCAAATTAGCCGGGACATCCCAAAAAAGATAGACTACAACTTCAGTTAGGACGAAGGGAGTAGTATTTAAAAGTAAAAAAGGTCTCATGTTAAAAGCAATTAACGATTAGATCAATTGTAATAAAATACTCTTTTTATAATTAATAAGATAGAATTATAATTATTTATATGTTGAGATTAGTTTTAAAATATTTTCATGTTCCTCATTAGAATAAACAAAAATAAATATCAAATCAACCTATTAATAGTAGTTCTCGATTGCACCGGCAAGAGTGTGCTCAATACAGTGGTAAAGATGTAAGTTTGAGGAGGTTGATGTTCTATGTGATTGAACCACATCTATTGCTGGGAGAAAACACGGGAGCAGCAAAAGATGACCCATCTACCGTTGGAAGAAAACATGGGCGCAGCGAAAGATGACCCATCTACTGTTGGAAGAAAACACAGGCGCAACTACTGTTGGGAGAACAAACCAGAATACCGCACCTGGTCTGAGGTTTTAAACCCTACTCGGATTTCTTCTTTTCCTCTCCCATCACTTTGTTATTTTCTCTCTATCTTTCTTTCTTCTAGAGGAACATTAAATACCCTTAGGTCAAGTATTAATTGGATAATTGGTTATAGAGCCAATAACACATTCGAATTAATACTTAAATCTTCTCCAATTATGAGGTCAAACCCAACATCTACCTCTCTCAAATCTTAGACACTTTATAAATCAATCATTCAAGACTTCTGACTATTACATTCAATCCATGTTTGTTTGGGATAAGGGGAATGCGGAAATGGAATTGAGGCCAACATGCTAGAAAAATTTCTACCCGAACGGTTTCAATTCTAATTCCATCTAAAAAAAATTCATGAAAACAAACGATTGCTCGTAGTTTCTTATGATTGCATGATGTAATCTAGTGTCACTCTTTTTGTTGCATGGAATAAGGGGTTGTGGAAATGAAATTGAAGTGAAACTATTTTTTAATATAAATATATTTTTATTTTTTAATTGATCAATACATGACCTTGACTTTGACTAGTGTACTAATTTATTTTTAACTTTGAAACCATTGTAATTCCGAAAAAAATTCCCTAAATAATTCCAACACTATCTCCACCGTATTCTCATCCCCAACATGCTCCCTTCTCCACCGACGTGCTTCCACCACCAACGATTCGGTGACCTACTATGTTAAAAATTTTAGATCCACCCTATTCTGTACTGGAGAAATTTTTACTCCAAGCAGTCTCAATTCCAACTCCACGCCCAGAATTCCATGAAAACAAACAGATACTCATAGTTTCTGTAAGTGAGTGAGAACTCTTCTTGTTTTTTTTTCTGTTATTTCCCTCATCCATCTTGCCATTGATGATTAATCCTTTAGGAACTTGAATGTTATCAAGAAAACCTTCGAAAATCTATCGGTAGTAGTGCTCAAAGTATCTCCAGGCTGATGATTCACTCCTAAGAAATAGAAGGATGCACAAATAAACCATAACTTATGGTTGGAATTTCCATTAAGGAGCAGTAGGCCGAGATCAAAGATTTGTCAAAAGAACCAGAAAAAAGTTACATAAGAGTAAAGGTCGTTATTCTCATGAAGTCTTTTCGCATAAAATCTGACTCCAGGAACTGCCCTCCTTGTCTTTCAAGAGGCAATTCCCACCTTCTTTACAACTGAAACTGTTAAAAGAGATGTACAAATCCCTGCAAGGTCAAAAAATACCAGAAAGGGACCAAAATTGCAACATCAGCTTCGCTATCTGATTAGGAGAAACTCGAAATTATGAACCCTGACCTTCTAACTTAAACCTTTTTCCGAGAGTGAAAACTTTGATGCAGCTGCAGTGGAGACCTGATCTTCAAAATACCTCATCATTTGATTCATTTCTCACAACAGGAGAAAACTTGAAGCAAGTAGAGCAGAAACAGCATCTTCTAACAGATCCAGTGTAGTTAAAAAATCAATGTTGAGTGAGAGAACCAATGAAAGATGAAGCATTTAGTTAGTTCTAGGCTCCATGTTTCTATGCGCCACATCTTCCATCAGCCGCTTTGCTGTTTCAGCAGCATTATCTGTTCCATCAACTTGTGTGGCGAAATCATATACTATTTTCTTAAATACAGTAGATGACATTCTCTTTTCTGGTGATTCTCTAAGCAAGTCGAGACATAATTTAGCTTTGTCCTGAGCTTCTGGGGAACCCTCTACTGTAAGTCGTAAGAGGCCTGGTATTGGGCCTTCTTGGAGAATCAGCTCCCTATATTTATCACGGTCGCTTTGGCAGAAGGACCATAAAGCTCCCGCTGCATGTTCTGTGCTGACAATAGATCCCTCTTCCACAGTCAAAACCAGAGTCAAGATCCCGCCATCTACAGCACTTATCGCTGTCCTTCCTTCTTCAGAATGAGAAAGTTTCTCAAGCAGAGACGTTGCTTTCTCAGCAAACTTAGAGTATTTCTTGCATTCTTTAAGTAGGTTTATCAAAGGAGCAGCAGCTGCAGCATCCAGTGCCAACTTCGGCTCTTCATTACTTGTAGAAAGATTGTGCAGTGCAGTGACAGCATCAACTCTTCCTTGTACACTCCCAGATCTGAGTACATGCATCAAAAGAGGTACAACTCCAGAAGCTGCAATTGCAGGCTTATTAGCAGCTGCAGCAGACAGTGATAAGATAGTTGCGGTCGCTAATTCTCTTAAATTTCCATGTTCAACTTGGAACAGTCCTATAAGAGGGGGGATGGCACCAGATAAAACTATCTTGATTTTGTTTCTGTGAGCCAACAACACATCGGAGAGTTCAATTTAAAGAAATAATATTTACACCAATAAATTCACAATACAACTAAAGACGGTTCACTAGTTATGTTGGGAGAAAAAGGTGCAACAAATTCACAATACACACTAAAGAGAAGACGGCTCACTAATTATGTTGGGGAAAAAAGGTGACCATGAGATGAGATACCACTACCTTTTCAGAATGACAGGTCAAAAGGGAGTAAATGATAAATATTTACCATATAAAGAAATTAAAAATTAAGGTAGGGGTCAGTGAAATAAAATCTAATTACCCTCGGTTAGATCAAGGGAGTTGCATGAAGACAGCTACCAAGCATCAATAAACACTTCAAAAGATAGTTCAGAATAACAATCTAATTACCTGGCAGGGATAATCAAGTAACTAACCAAGCAGTTGCAAAAGCGAGAAATGACAGTTCCAACATTTTACCTCCGAAAAGTTGATTAATAGGTCAAACATTAATATTTATATCCAGTACACACCCCTAACTGCCTTAGAATTTATGTTCAACAGCACATAAAAATGCAAGAACCATACTTCATTAATCATAACTATGTGCATTCAAAATAACCTCATTCATACATACTACTTCAAAGGAATCCAGACAATTTCAGGAAAAATCCTCAAGTCTTATAAAAAGAAAGGAAGGCTATCATAAAAGATTAGACATATAGTTGGTTTCAGCTTTCAAATGGATCCAGATTCATAGCAGCGTTGAAAATACAAAGGGTGTGTTTGGCAGAGTTGTGCTTATTTATAAGCAAAGCTGACTTATTTTGGCTAATTTTGAAGGCAATGGGAGACTAGTTTCTGCGTTTCCTCAAAAAATAGCCCTTGCTTCTTAAATAAGCACTTTTTTAGCAGTTTACCACAAATGCTTAGCTTATAAGCAAAACACTTATAAGCTCTATCAAACACACCCAAAATACACCCTTATTATTCAGATAAGACAAAATCAACCTAGGTTCTCGTTCAGCCCTTCCATTGCTTAAACCTATATACTACCAGCTTACTGTCAAGGGATTTCGGCAAAGGTCAAGCAACTGTCATATATCCTTAGAAGCATCTGCCATATAAAGCTACTAAGCTGCAAATATTCCATAAAATGAAAGTTCTATAAGTGCATTTCCACTTGAAAGATAGCATTGCAGCAACAGAATAATAATAGCAGCTCTATTAATCAAAGTACATTGATAGAACAGCATAGAAAAATTAGAATAATTTATTTCCCTAAAACACAAAAACATTTCGAAGTATGATATATATTAAGTGGAAAAAACATTTTTAAAGCGAAATATATATATATATATATATATTTTAAATAACAATCAAAGTAGAATTAGCAAAAATAGACCAACCGTTCGTTGCGAACAGCGAGATTGAGGAGTGCGAGTAGCGCGGCCTCTCGAGCGGAGCTTTGATGAAGCATGAAAACGAGCGGCTGGATAACTCCGGCGGCGGCTAACCACGACCGGACTTTCGACGACGATTTGGACTTCCGGACGAGCTTCCGGACGTCCTTCGCGGCTTCTATTTGGGCTTCTAGATTCCCTCCTCTCACCAGCCTCTCAGCGACTTGCTCCATTTCCTTGCTCTCCGCCGCCGGTGGCGACGGCGATGGAGGAGTAGCTCCATCGAGCGTTATTTCCTCCGCCGGCGATGAGTCTTCCATTTGTTTGGCAATTTTACCCCTGTCCTTTTCCCCTTTTGTAGCTGTCATTGCGGAGGAACTTACGAATACTCTTTCACTCTAAATTATTTATTTAATTTTTTAGAGTTAAAATTTATAAACTTTAACGTTAAATATAAATTAATATAAAAATATGGCAAAATTTGTACGACATTATTTTCTAAATATATAAATAATATCTATTTTTTAAATATCATTTTTATACGACATTATTATAGATAACTAAACATATTTACGATCAAACATGCTCATTGAAAATCATGAAAAATTAAATAAATAATTTAAAGTGTGACGAAGGGAGTATATTTATCTTACGTGGCAGTTGAGTTTATTGGAATTGAGATAATTTTAAACGAATAGAGTTCATCGATGTTCAATTGAATTAATTGGTGTTAAGTTGATTTTATTAATGTTGAATAAGTTTATTTGTGGTTAACTAAATTATTGGTATTGAACTTAGCTTATTGTTTTCAGAAATTAAAAAGAAGAGTAAATGATTAGATGACCCCAATTTCTTAAAGTGCAAATATAACATTCAGTTTTTTAAAAATGTTAATATATTCATGGTCGATCAAAATATGTAAACTTATATTCGAGTGCCAGTTTAGATTAGCAAGAATAAAAATGTTACAAATGCCCGCTTAGATGACTTTGGGTATAACTACACTTTTTAAAAAAAAAACTCGGGGTTATATTTGCAAATATCAAAGAACTAAGAGTTATATAAGCACTTATCTCTAAAAAGAAATGTTAAAAATAGTATGAAGAGACATGAAACTATTTGTAACTGATTGAATTTGAAGATGACTTTTATTCGAACTGGACACAACTGTAATAAAAAATATTTGATCAAACTAAATCAAACTTAATGAAATCGGACTAAACTATTAGGATTAAAGTTGACTCAAAATTTAAATGAAATTGACCGATCTAACCAGCAACCTAAACCAAAATAAAAATAAGAGATATATACCAATATAACCCAGCCTATTTGAGTAAGTGTCAGTATAACTCTCAGATAATTTTTCATGCAAAAATAACCCTAACTAGTTAATGAAAATGACAATATAACGCTCAGACCCCATTTCTGGCAGTGACTTTAAATTTTCGACATTGACTCTATGTAAATTGACCAAAATACCCTTTGGGCAAAATCTGAATTTGAGTGGACAATTTTTCCCTTATAGTTTGTCGGATCGCTACCGCATATCTTATAAGTATTAGAAATGTGTTGATATAACCCTATACTTTTTACGAATGTGCGGATATAACCCTATAAGTTTTAGGTTTGTGCTAATTTAACTCTATAACTCTTCATAATGTGCTGATATAACCCTACATGTTATGGCGGCGGTGCAGCAGTGGTCCAGCAGAGGTTCATGGTGGTCCGGTGGTGGTGTGGCAGCGGTCCGATGGTGATCCGGCGGAGGTCCGACGGTGGTCCAACAACAATATTTGGGGTATTAATGGCTCTTAGGGCAATAAAGTCATTTTCTTTTCTTTTTTTAGTATTTTTATTTTTTTTAGAAGGGCAAAAATGTATTTTTATAAAATTTTGGTTAAAAATTGCCGGAGAGGGTTACATTGGCACTTTCACTGATTATCTAAGGTTATATTAGCACTTTCGAACATTGGAAGGTTATATTGCCACTTATGTCAAGTAGGTAGAGTTATAAAAGCACTTTTCTCTAAAAATAAAAATAGATAAAATCTGAGCAAGAAGCGGAATACCCTGAAAAGGATAAGGAAAAATGAGCTTTCACGATGTTTCTCGAAGCCAACAACGAGAAACTTCACGCACAGGCCATCAATGCAACGAAGGAGAAAGCGAAGAAGCAACAAGGAGTTAAGGAAGTGTTGTTCCAAGGTTCCGAAGAGAAAAATGGGCAAAGGAATGGCAATGAGACTTTGAATATCATAGTAGAAGAAGAAATTGAGCACTCCTCATTGGTAGATGAGTTGCAAAACTTCGCAATGCCAGAAAAATTCAAGCTACCTAACCAATTGAAAGTCTATGATGGAATGACAGACCCAAAGGAATTTTTCATTCCTACAGGACCAATATGCGGTTCCGCGATGCACCTATCCAACTCATTTGCAAGCCTTTCCCTATCTTCCTGACAAGGACAACAATCATATCGTATGATAGCCTGCCTAAAAAGAGCATCCGGACTTGGGCTAAACAGGACCAATTCATGGGAAGATTTTACCAAAAGTAGAAGTTCTTGAAAATGTTCGCGGGTCTAATGAACGTGGCGCAGTGTACTGGAGAAAGCATAACATTAATATCACAACTGTTTTGTCTCAAAAAGCATAAAAGTAATTGACCTGACTACCAAATGTCCTTAGGAGCATTCATATATGGTGTGCGACGTTCAGGGGAATGTTACAAAAAAAAAAAAACTCAGTACAGATATGACTGACAACCTGAGGAACCTCTGAAAGATGGTATACAGAAGTTCATCCAAACCAAAGAGGCAAACAACAAAAATATGGAAAATAAACTAGGGGAGAAGAGAGACGTAGAGAACTACTTGGGCAAGGGTGCAACAAACTTATAAGAGGAAAAAACAATGGCCCATAACACGCAATACCCATAACCGCCCCTCTTGAAGTAAAGAAAGAACATCTAGCATAACCCCGAGGAGATGTTTCGGCAACCTATGCCTATGAGGGCACCGACCGATGTAAGATCGAATGACTATTACTGCAACTTCCACGAAGAACAATTTTGCCAAGGGCGACTTACTCATTACAAAAAAAAAGTACTCATTGGTAAAATCAAATAATTACAATTAAAAAAAAACTAATTGAAACTCAACCTCAAGCAAGACAAAAATAGAAAATGACAGCAGTAATCGAACATGGAGAGAACATGATGGATGGCGACTTGGATACGGTGATATTATCCATCCACAGATCAATGAAGCTCACATCCAACGACGCTTGAAAGGCGAGAGTGAGGTATGTAAGAGCCTACTGAAATGAGACTTCGTGTCACCGGGGCTATCACGCTCACCGTACAAGATGTGGTTCCAAATGCATCACGACAAAATGATCCCCTAGCAATAATGACCAAGATAGGAAATTCTAAAGTGTACAAATCTTCATGGATGATAGTCGTGATGTAGAAGTATTGTTCGTTGATTGCTTTGACAAGTTATAGTTCAAGCAATCAGATTTGAAGAAGGCAAAATCGTCAATAGTGGGATTCACAGGGAAGTCATAAATGCCCTTGGTAAATATACAATTGCTAATGACTTTTGGTCAAAAGGAAAGAGCTTGCACGGTCTTGTGCGACTTCATCGTAATGGAGGCACCAAGCCCATTACCGCCATTATCGGGAAACCCTGGATATATGCCACCAAAGTTATCTGATCACCATATCATGTGGTCAGTAAGCTCTTAGCACCAACTAGAGTAGCAACAATAAAGGGAGATTAGCAGATAACAAGGCAGTTCATGGCCATAGCACAGAAGCTATCAACCTCTAACAAGGTCCAACCAATGGTTCATTCAATCAACCAAGGGAAGCCCTCTGAAAATAGTCATACATAAGTCAACTTAGGAGAAGAAATTGAGCTTGTGATCTTAGACGACAAGATCACACCAAGGAAGTCAAAATTTGGAAGATGATGTTAGAATCAATCAAACGCAAAGTGTTTGCTAAGCTAAGGTGATATAAATTGTCTTCACTTGGTCAGTCTAGCATATAGGTGTCGTCAATTATTCTATTGCAACACACAACCTCAATGTCGATCCATAAGTGAAACTCATTTGACAACATCAATGAAGCTTTTGTAGTTGTTTTTATTGCCAAAAGGAGAAATAGTGAAAATAGAAACATTTGTTTACGTCGTACAGAAATAGAAACTACAAACTTTTTATTGGGATGAAAGGGATATACATTATATACTCCCTCCGTTCAAAAGAGTTTGGCACACTTTTTTACCCCTTTTCTCAAGGCATGTTTGACCATTAATAACTTTTGCTACATATGTTAATATCATGTAAAATTTTAATATTTGAAAA
>JAULKJ010000011.1:7572631-7584061 GCA_032355405.1 Rubia balearica | reverse complement strand
AATGGGGTCTGAGGGTTATATTGGCACTTACATCAACTAGGTAGGGTTATATCTGCACTAAAAATTATCTGAGGGTTGTATTGGCACTTATGTCAAGTAGGTAGGGTTAGAAAAGCACTTTTCTCTAAAAAAAATAGTGACTCGGGAAGTCTTATATTTGATCAACTAACGGTTAAATTAGTGTTGAAATTTTTTGTTTCAATAATGTTTAGAGTATAATCATTTATATATTGTAATACATTTAAAAGTTTTTCAAAGTTATGAAAATTTCGTTGCAAACTTGCAATAAATAAAAATAAGAGTAAAGTACCAAAATAATTATGACTTTAGGTTGAAAGTGCTATTATAACCCTGTAAAACGAGAAAGTGTCAAATGGGTTGAAGATTGGTGTTACTAGGGTGAAGCAAGGTAAATAATGCCTTTCCTGTTGAGATGAAGTGGTCATCAGGATCCCTATTCTTGTTGGGCAGCGAGGCTGGGTGAGGAGGGGCGATACGACAGCGGCACGATGGCACAGCAGTGGTAGGTGGTGGCCAGGGTATGTGGTGGAAGAAGAAGAAGTGTAAGGATAGAATTGTCATTGCATTTTTAGTTTTGAGTCCAGGGGTAATTTTGTGTTTTCATGTTTGGTCAACTATTGACTTTATTAAGTCAATGCCGGAATTGGGCAAAATGGATATAACTGCACTATTTTCCAAAAAGAAATGCCAAAATACCCTAACTTTATAATACATGTGCCAATATAACCCTGGGAGCCGTTGATTGTCAACATCAGAATTGGCCTAATTTTAGTAAATGATAATTTTACCCCCGCTAAAAATATGAAAAATGAATGAATTGATATTACCCTTTTCTTCTTCCACTAGGCCGCTCCATTCTTCTTCCCTCCGTCTTTTCTTTCCCATTCTCTCCTCCCTAAAACTATGGGACCTTCCACTCTCTTTGCACACAACAAACTTCCATATCTCTCTCCTAATCCCCATAATTGTTTGTTGTTGTAACGAACAAGAATAAATCAAATCCAATCCACCTGGGCGGCGCGGTGGAGGAACCGGAGTTGATGACGCAGTGTGATGATGGAGGAACCGGAGTTGATGAGGCTTCGGGTTCTCTCGCCATGTAGCAATGGGTTAGGTGGGCCAAAGGATTTAGCATGACCTTCTCCGCCTTGGCTTTAGCCCCACCGTGGCAGTGACATGGAGTGAGTCTAGACGGTGAATCTAGGCAGTGGAATTTGGGCGTGGGAGATGTTGAAATCCTAGGCGATGGAGATGTCAAAACCCTGGGTGGTGGAGCAGCGGAGGGAGAAAATCGAGGAGAAAATTGAGGCCGTGACGGAGCAAATATAGGGGGTGGGCAGCCGGGTGGTGGCGAAGGTGGTGGTTGTGGCAGCAAAGGTGGTGATGTGGTGGCGGGGTGGTAGTTGTGGTGGCAGAGGTGGTGGTTAGGGTGACTAGAAGTGGCGGGTGGTGGTGGTCGTAGGTGGTGGTTAGGGTGACTGGAAGTGGCGGGTGGTGGTGGTCGGAGGTGGTGGTGGCCAAAGAGAGGGTGGCGGGTGGTGGTGGAGAGGGTGGCGATGGCTGGCAGCAACAGGAGGGGTAAAATGTGAAAGAAATTAAGCTGAAATGGCTCGGGGTATATTCGTCATTATAGGCACGGTCAATGGGCCAATTGGTAAACCAAGCCGAAATGTGACCTGAACGTTATATCGGCACAATTCATCATAAAGTTATGGACTTTCTGATTTTACAGGTTTACACCAATTATATAATAACATCATCTAACAGTAAATCGGTATAAAGCAAAACTTTGCGTTAGTAGTAATAATACGATCATTTATTTGAATAAGATTTTTATGGACATCAAATATGAGCCACTAAATAACTGCCCTTGAGTCACTATAATTCACTATCAAGTGTTAATACAATGAAAGGAATTATCAAAAAGCATTGCATCTATTTTCTTTTCTTCCTAACAAAGCAATCCCTTCATTTATTGTCAAATTTATCCTCACCATTCTTCCTATGTTTGAATATTCCATGTACACGGTAACCGCCAATCAAACCAACTAGTAACATGTTACCATATTTGTTATAATAATTTCATGGCCAATACTTGATCGTAACGTGGTCAAATGTTCGGAACCATTTTGAATACTCACAAAAATAGCACGGATAGTACCACAATCTGATCGACATAAACTATTTCAGCAGCATTTTGTATTGAGTGAAATGCACGACGTTATAAAACCATAAAGTTCCCCCTCGGATAACCAAAAAATAAAAATGTGATAACAAAATGATTTCTTTCATGCTTTAATTTAACAGTCTTTTCATAATCAGAAACATCCTATCATAATTTACTTACAGTAGAGCTTTCAACTCACTAACACTGTCCTGAGTCCTAAAACCAAACCTTCCAAGAATTATCAAAAGAACCCGAAAAAAGACTGTCTACTCTCGACGCAATTGGTTCTGCTAGTACTAGGTATAACTAAAAAACATATGGAAGAAAAGTTGATCAAACCATGTCCGAGTCGCAAGATAAGGTTAAAAAAAAGACCTGCACAAAGCCTTGCTAACGCGCAAAAAAAAAAGTCAATAGATGATACACAAGCATTTCATTTCACTCGTTTCTTTCTACAGTCAGTCGCAGCAACCAAAGATACCACCCGCAACTATTCTTTTTCGTCCTCCATGACTTGTGCTCGATGGCGCCCTTGATTCAGAACACAATATTTCCACTTTCTGCTATGTTTTACAGATGATGATGGGATCCCGCGTCTAAAAGTTGCTAGGCCAGTTTATTTGTGAATGCTGTGGTTGCTGGTATACATTGCCTCCAGGTCCTACCATATCAACGGGACTTGCCATGGTCTGAGACTGTTGCAACAGCGAGTGAACTGCTGCCGGATTTACAGGTGGTGCCGGGTGGTATAAACCAGCAAAGGTGCCATGGCCAGGCTGTGCAGGCGCAAAAGCCACCTGACCCTGCGGAAGATTGTAAAATGAACTTCCCTGAACACTAGAAATGTCTCGGCCAGGAGGTCCAATCCACACACCTGAACCTTCACTCTGCAAACAAAACAAACAGAAAACAGTTGAGAAAAATCAAACTCAGCAGCCATAAAATTTCTCAAAACAGCCCAACCCGGAAACACCAAGCATGTCATCTAATTGTCATATGACCAACCTGTTGACCGCTTGTATAGGTATTGTTGTCTTTGAAATGAGCAGTAAGATCCTCATTAGAGGTTGAATTTCCAGCTGCTGTTGACGAACTAAGATTATAGTTAGCCACGGGAGAACTGTATGTTACATAGCTTCCAGGCATTCCAATATGTCCCGAGTTATTTGTGTTGGACCCGGGCTTGAACTGAAGTACTGAATACTTGGCAGCGGTCCCTTGCATAGCTGGATATATAGTGGCACCTTGAGGCTGCTGAGAGAATGCACCATTGCCTATGAACTGATGGAACGCCGGGGGTTGAATGAAAAATGGAGGCATGTAAGGACCGTAAGGGATGTAGTTGGACGGGTAATGAGGTAGGTGCAAACCAGCTGGAGGCCGAAAAAGAGGCTGCGTTATGCCAATTGAGCTCTGCATAACACTGGCAGCTGGACTTACGAGCGTAGGAGCTCCTGTTGACAAAATCCCAGGATTACCGACCTGCAATTAAGCAAAAACACATGTATCTGTAAGAACTGTGTTTACCATATCATGATGCGCACACTATATGCAGATGGCACGACAAACTTGCATGTAAAGATTTTCAAATCTAGAGCCGAAAAAACAACATTTTGATGATCAGTGAATTATTGATACCAGCTTAAGAAAGAATTCCAAGACTTTTTCCCATTACAAACATTTTATAGTCTACATAGAGCCATATACAACCAAGCACTAAGGAAAATAACTGATTCATGCAAAATCAAGCAAATAACTACTGATGTCAATTTAAGAAAGAATACTGGTATTTTCCCATTATGACATTTGCATAGTCCATATAGAGCTATATGAATCATTGATATCCATTTCGGTGTTTCCGGTATACGTGAGAAGAAAAGGGATCAACAATCAACTATTACAATCCTGTGAAAGAACAAACATATTGAGATGCTTGCAACCTTAAGGTAACCTAATCTCACAACTAAGCTTTTAATCCACTGAGTTGTCACCTATATGGATCATGTCTCGCCATTATGCGGGTCAATACATAATGTCGTTTTGTAATGAAATCTAGCATTTCTTTCAATTTAGCCTCGCTAAATATCTATTGATCATTGTATGATTGAGTTACCCTATAATGCATTATTCTACGGAAGGTTAGCATATCATTCATACAAGGAGTCATAATATTCGGCAAATTATTCTGTGACTTTTGCCTTAAATAAGCAAGAAATCGCAAATGAAGTTTTTACACTTTAAAGATAATATGATTGCACAGATGAAAGTCAAAAAAATATGAGAGGTCCAGTAGTAAGATTTGTATACAAACCTCTTGAGGAGATTGAGAGGTCTGAGGAGACATCATATTTATATTCCCACTGTACTTGGTTGCAATTCCAGCTGAATGGAAGGGTGAAATACGGCCATCACTATCTGCTCCAGAACGATAGAATTGTGCATAATAGTTGGTTGGATCAAAAGGAGGTTGAACCTGTATGAAGAAATATAAATAACTACCAAGTAATTCAAAAGTATGACTGGTCGGACATACATATGAGCAATCATCTCGACATTCATCATGTGCACTGGAAATATAGGCGTATAAAATTAAGAGATCAAAGACTCACCACAAAAGTTGGGAGTCGAGAAACATAACGAGGTTGGTTCTCCGAGCTTTCAATAGGTGGAAGTTGACTGCCAAGTACTGGCGGCATAAATCCAAACCCATAATTTGAAGAATGAGTGCCTAGATATTCATTGCCTTCAGGTGCAGTCTCTTGCTTGGCCCCGTTAAATTCCGGAACATTGGAAGATGAGACTCCACCATCACTAGGCAATAAATTCTCAGTTCCGTAGGATGATAACTGATTATTCACCGGATAATTAGCTTCATCTACAGCTCCAAATGCATTTTGGTTGCTGTACCAAAACCACAGCAAAAAAACCATTTTACCAAATCAATACACAAGGATATTCTCAGAAAAGGGATATTGGGCATGTTAAAATCATGCGGCACACAATAGCTAATGGCGCCAATGCAAAATGAAGATGTCGCCAGACAAACAATGAAACATACACCATCATCATAAACTTTTATCTCTTGCCAGTAAAACAACAAAAAAATTCACAGCAAACAAAATACTGCACAAACAAGAAAGACAATAATATCCTAACCCACCATAACAAAGTCGGGCAGAGACTAATTTTGCAGGGTAGAAGAAAGGACTTGGACATTTGTACATTACTCATGGAAGAAAGAATAAAATGAAGTCAGTCAGAAGGGAAGACACAATAGAGTGTACTAATTAAGACAATAGTCTCTAGGTATTATTGTTCTTATAGCAACATAACATAGTTCATAAAGAGACAAATAGTCTTGAAATATAATGGACCTCGTTATTTCAGCCATAAAGTGATCACTATTTTGATTCGAGTTGTACAAGCCAATAAATGACAAACATGCAAGATTAGAAAAATAGTAGGGAAAAGTCTAGGTATATCACAAATTCATAATAAAAACTATATTTAAAAATGTATCTACACAGAGCAAGCAAAACAGCATAGGCAAAACCAAAGGTTGTCATGCTAGATTTCATGCAGTAGACACTTAGGACATCAGATCACAATAGATGAGATGGATGCTGCAAAGAAGCAAAATGCACGTATAGGGGAGAAAAAGGAAGAGAGAAGGGCTCAAAGAAACCTGGAATACTGGTCTTCTGCAGCTTCTTCACTTCCACCAGAAGTTTCAGAAAGTGGTGGTGTCTCGACATTCTCTGCACTGCTATTATTGTTTGTCTCAGCCCCGAAATTGGTATCAAAACTTCCAAAACAAAATCCTAGTTTTTCAACTTCAGGTACATGAAGGTGGTTGGGAAAGATCACATGTTGCTGACCACCAGAAACTCGCAACTCTTCTAGTCTCTTCTGCAGTTCCACATTAACTTCCTTGGAATCGAGAGCATTTAGTGCAGCCGGGAGTTTCGTGTCAGCTTCAACAGAAATAGTCGAAGCCTCGGCGGAAGTAGCTGACCCAGACCTCTGAGTGAGATTAGGGATTGTTGATTTTGGCTTCCACTCCTTGCTAGGACCCGCTAGAAGGAAATAGGGGAAGAATCAAGAAAGAACCCAGCATATTTACTTCACTAGAAGACAATAGAGTAGTAAACTTTAACTTCCTAAATCCAGCCATGGTAAATTAACTGTTTTGTAATAGTTAACAAGTTATTAAATTTCATAAACAATGGTCTGACTAGATATTTTCAGAACTGACTTTACACCAGAAGCATCTTTTTTCTCATAGGTTTCACAAGTTATACACAAGCATTCAACTTAAGATTATGGAATTCCTCATTACCTGCAGTTAAGTAACTAAGCATTTTTACCACTAAAAGGAGATGGCTACATGGATCATATCTCACAATCACATTTAATCATTGCATATTGTATACTAAGGAGCACACATGATAGTACACCAGGAAGAATATGTAGATTCAAAAAACACAATGGGAGAGGGTTCTAATATTAATTTCAAGCAAAAGTCTAACCAACAGACTGCAAAGAAGTATGCACCAATGTTAGCATTCTCACTTTTTGTATCAGTCATGCTTTATTCACAAATATATTTTATAAGCTTTAAAAATTAAGCTATCACAATTCACATTCTAAAGTGCTGGTTGTATCAACTAGTCAGACTGGTTGCTCACTGTAACAATTGTTGCGTCCAAATATTTCCTACAAACCAAAATCACTTTACAAATTTAGGCAGGGCAACCTTTTTACGATTAACAAGGCTAGAAGAAAAGGCAAAAACCACATTGGAAAAAGTAAGTGACTGTAACTTGCTTACCTTTCTGTGGACCAATCACTTGTGATCTACTGCCGTAGTTCGAAGATGGACGACTGCTAGAAGGATTGGTATGAAGCAAAGAGGTATCTAAATTTTGATTTTTAGCAATGCCATGTGATTTGAGAGGAACCTTTTCTTGGATGCTAGAGCTCCCACTCTCAGTAAAGCCTATTCAAGATAAGCAAACAATGAAAGACATGAACTTTGACTCAAATGATGAAATGACACCAAACTAAGAGCTTTCAAGTTGACCTTAAATTCCTTACCATCAATTGATTTGCTACTATCAGTATCAGCTGAGGCCTGCTCAGCAACAAGTTGCTTGATTTCAACCCCGCCATTAGAAGAATCCACGCCCCCAGCATCTGGCAATGAGCATTGATCTCCCAATGCTATTGAAGTTGAAGGGTCTCTAGAATCTGGTTCTCCCACATTTCCAGAACCGCCAGAGGATTTTTCACTCACTTGAGAAGGGACGAGCTGTTCCGTCAGCTTGCCAGACTCAGAGTAGGGTGATGTGCTGTTGTCATGCATGACGACCATACTTTCAGAAGCTAAGGAAGTAGGACCATTGGCTTTGGCTGCTGATAAACTGAAAGAAGAAACCACGATGAGAAGAAAGGAACAAAACTGTCTTCATGCAATTACTTTCAACTAAATAATTAAGTGACTAAAAACTGTCTTAATAAATTGACTAAAAAATTAAGTGAGGGCAAATAGATAGCATAGAATTATGATAACTGGCTCAAAAAATATGCATATATAGAACTATCCCTTCTACTACAACAAATATCCAGTAAACGGAGCACAAAACACAAGCCAGTATAGACAAGGAACAAGGCCACTGTGTAGATAAGGGGAACCAGGGAAAGGAAGGATTAGTATGTCATCAATAGATCCAAAGTAATGTCTTCACCATTAGAGTAAGTGGTAGAAAGTTGTGGGTACATATTAGATTGCACACCATTTATGTTGACAGCACTAACATAAAATTCCCGTAAATCATGATTAAGGGTAAAACTAGAGCACCTTGTAACAGAATTAGCTTCTTTGCTCTTATTCTCCAAGGAAATAGGAGCTGTGACAGCCTTCTCTGAATCTTGAATGGGTGCATTATCCTTCGCAGAAGAATTCCTCCCACCAGCAGTAGCATCTGACAAGCAATAAATGCCAGAAGATCAGAAGTAGACCTTGAGAAAGAACATGGATATCTTTTCAGCCTGACGTTTCTTTTAAATATTGAACAAAAAGGATGAGCCTTTAGACTACAACGGAATGATACTTAATTTTAGTAGGTTAGCAGGATGAATCAAATTTCTTCTCCAACAAGACAAGACTGACAAGTAAAATGCAGACTCCCTTGACATGAAATAGCAGTCTATACATGGAATCCCCATCAACCTAACAACCTAAAACGGGCTGAAAGATTTAAACAAGGTAGAGCCACTGCACATAAAACTCTCATCAAAGCCAAAAATATATATACCGTATGACACATTTCTGGATGGATGTGAACCCCGCCCTCCCCTATTTCCCCGACCTTGCATCCCAGGTTTCCACCTTGACTCTGCTGGATCCTTGCTTTGATTCTGCACAGACTGAAAAGGGGACTCTTGTTAAGCAGGAAGTGGGCAATGAATGCAAAAACCATAGACAACGAATTATCATTTCAGCAACCATTTAGAGTCACTAAGTAGACTCATCTAGAAACTCCCAAATTCAATGCAACTTTTTTTCATTTTTGTAACATAAAACTTCAGTCAATAATGCAAGGCAAGTTGACATATAATAAACCAGTTATGAACAATCTTAAGTTGCATCCCTTCAATAAACATCCAGTTACAGCTCTTTACCTCTTTCTTTCGATCACGCTTCCTTCTGACCTCGTGAAATGTGTCTGCAATACAACAAAGCAAAGTGATTATCATATTGAACTCGGAAAGAACACATCGATGTTCATAAAAGGATAATCTAATACATTTAGAAAAACAGAGTTCCTGTTCCATCAACCCTATCATTAGCTCCCCTGTGAAAGGAACACATGGGAAAATTACACACAATTAGGAAAAGAAAGATTTGAACTCCAAGAACTCAAATGCCATATCAGTAAAGTGGTTTCAGACAATAAAGAAGCCCTTTTTTCATGCAGCTAACAATTCATTAACCAACCAAATTCATCTATTTATACAGGAAAAAAAAACCCTGCCCACATCAAAATTTCATCTCCAAAACAGCTTCCCAGCACTTCCAAACAAAACCCAATTCGCCCCACCAATCAAAAACACAAAAGACACCATCTTTCCCCAAATTCAACACACCAAAAAGCAGCTCCAGATCAAAAACGAAAGGGGGGATGTGAGTGCGGGACCTACCCTGGAGGAGGAGCTTCTGAGCAGTCTCATTGGGATCCATGGCGCATTCCATGAGCATGGCGTGGATTTCCTCCTCACTGTGACTGCCTGCGATCTCCTTTAAATTCTGGATCATCTTCCTAACGCTGCTGGGGATCGAACTCCTGTGGTTCCCAGCTTTGGCTCCTCCACCACTGTTCATTTTCGCTCTTCTCTCACAAACAAACCCCACAACACAGAAATGCCCAACTCCCAGCTACTATTTATATAGGCGTCCAAATGTGAGTCGGATTCAATGGATGGGTGAATCTTATTCTGGGTATGTGAGGGGAAAGGACTGTGTGTTTAAGGGGCTGTGCTTGTGTAATTTGGGGATAAATGGAGCGCACACGCGGTGAAAGAAAGAAAGGGGGAGGAGGACGACAATGGTGACAGGAGAGAGGAGAGGTCTTTTCCTTAGTCGAGGGGTTTTGAATGCATACTCTCTCTTGATTTTTGTGTTTTTTTTTTGGTAAGAATATATGGTTTTGAGTATTTTTGTATTGAAATTTCATTAATACTCCATTTTTATAATTTATTTTTGTAAGTTGTGGTTTATGGATGGCATTATAACGGTGCGAGATAATGGACTTTTGTCGTTTAGGGGTTGAGTTATAACGGTGTTAGAATGGACGGTGTGAGAGAGTGTACTGTTGTCGTTTAGGAGTTGAATTACAACGGTGTTAGATTGGACGGTGCACGAGAGCGAATGTGTTATTAATATAAGTTGTCGTTTGGAGATGGTATTATAACAGTGTAAGTGCGGACGGTGCGAGAGAACGAATTGTGCTATTATTATAACATGTTGTTTAGGGATGGTATTGTAACAGTGTCAGTGTGGATTGTGTTGTATCTACATCTTTCTCACATGATATTTTTATACGTGTCCTTAGTTTATAATCACCTTAAGATTCTTTTTTAAATTTTAAATTGTTATTGATGCATGTGATATTGGATGATATTGTAACGGTGCTAGTGCGGCTTGTGTGCATCCACTTCACGCCCACTTCAAATCTAACTCATCTCATTTGGATCTTTATAATTAACTAGGACTCTTTTTAGAAAAAAATTAATTTGTTATTGACATGCGACTTGTGCATCCATATCTTTCGCACATGATATTTTCATACTTATCCATAGTTCATTATTCATAGTGGGAATAACGTTAATACCACACCCAATCCATTGAATTTCAAGAAAAAATCGCTACATCAAACACTTGGGTTTTTCCGCCCACTTCAAATTCGTCGTACTCTCCCCATCAGATTTTCATAATCATGTAAGAATCTTTTTTAATTTCAAAATGTTGTTTTCACGCCCACTTCAAATCTGCCATGCTCGCCCTGTCGGATTTCCATAATCACCTAAGATTATTTTTTTAAAATTCAAATTGTTATTGACGTACATGATATTGGATGATTTTGAAATTGTGCCAGTGCGGATTGTGCGCATCTACATCTTCCTCACGTGGTATTTTCATACCTATCCTTAATTCATTATCATAGTGGGAATAATATTAAAACCAAATCCAATCCATTAATTTTTTTTTATATAAAAAGAGATCTCCATCATGCAATTGGGTTTTCACACGCACTTCAAATCGGTAGCACTCTCCCTGTGTGGATTTCCATAATCACGTAAGTTTCTTTTTAATTTCAATATGTTGTTGATGAAAATATTAAGAAATCCAACCACTTATACTATGTCAATTATACTATGTTAATCATACTATGTTAATTATAAATGTTATTTATACTATGTTAGTTATAAATGGTTTAGGGATGGCATTGCAACAACGCAAGAGAGCGAACAATGTTATTAATACAAATTGTCATTTAGGGATGGTATTATAACGGTGTTAGTGCGGACGGTTCGAGAGAGAGAGATCTGTGTTATTAATATAAGTTGTCGTTTAGGGATGGTATTATAACGGTGTCCTTGCAAACGGTTCGAGAGAGCGGGCTATGTTATTAATATAAGTTGTCGTTTAGGAATTGTGTTGTAACAGTGCCAGTGCGGAT
>JAULKJ010000011.1:7556654-7572531 GCA_032355405.1 Rubia balearica | reverse complement strand
AATAAGAATTCAAGGTAAATGGAAGTCTTCAAAGCATAAAACTCTACCAAAATGAGTACCAAAACATAACAAAATAATCATATAAAATGGACACATCACATTGCATTTATATTATTTGAAAATATGGAAGGCCTAAAATATTACTATTTTAGAAAATGGATCTAAGTAGGAATATGGCACATGTTTGCGAGAGGGACGTGCGACGTCTGTCCCAAAGACAACCGACTCGCGAGAAAGGCGTGCGATGTTCGTCATTTCATCCCTGCAAGAGGGTCATGCGACGTCGGTCCCAAAGACAACGGAAGTCAGTAAACGAGAAAGACGTGTGACGTCGGTTATTCATGTCCGCAAGAAGGACGTGCAACGTCGGTCCCAAAGACAACTGGCATCGGTAAGCAAGAAAGGCGTGCGATGTCGGTCATTTCATGTCTACGCGACATCGGTCACAAAAACAACCGATGTCGGTAAGCGAGAGGGACGTGAGACGTCGGTCATTCATGTCTGTGAGAGGGACATGCAACGTCGGTCCCAAATACAACTGGCATCGGTAAGCGAGAAAGGCGTGTGACGTTGGGCATTTTAGACCTTTGCCTCAATTTTTAAACCAAAGTAAATAATATTTTTTACTTTATTTTAAAAATAACCGAGGTAAAAGAACTTTTTACATTAGTTATTTGACCTAGCCAAAAAATCGAGGTAAAGGGGTGAAGTAATAAGCCATTTTACTTGTAGTGTGTCACGCAGCTGCTCTCGCGACTCTGGCGGGATTTGGGTTCCTCCCTACTACTGATTGGAGAAATCTAGCCACAACCCCCAAAAGGCTCCTAATACTGAAACTACATAGTTGTGGCAACCTAGTAGGATCAACCTGACCAGCAATGAATAATCATGGAGGCAAGCAGTACCGGTCTGCTTCAAACAAAAATGGATTTTCCCTCAAAACTCCACCGACAAGCACATTCCACCGTCGATTGGAGAAATCCAGTCGGAGCCTCATCCAAAATTATAGAGATGCCACAACCCGGTGAAGATGTAGATGAAGGGGAGCGACGAGCTGCAGACTGTCAATGTGGCACGTGAACCTAATGACAAGTTCCTTTGTGGAGGTTCACCCCACAGTGTGTGTCAGAGAATGTGTTCTAGATAGTTCTAACAAGATTAGTTATAGTTGTTAGCTAGGGGTTGTGCAGATTAAACTTGGTGCAAATTTTAAACGGTCTTCCAATTTAATGAGAATGAGAACACTTTCGACCCAAAAAAAGAATTTTACATTTTTATTTTTTAATAAGGAGGGAAAATTTTCTTTTTACAGATTTTTAACCAAATTGGTCATTGACAAAATAGTTAACCAAGTCTAAAGTTAGATTGACACTTTCAGATTTAACAGGGTTATATTGACACTCGACCAAAACAAAGGGTTAAAAATGCACTTTTCCCAAAAAAAACCGCTCCATAACGCACTTGGATTTTCACGCCCACTTCAAATTCGTCGTACTCTCCCCCTCTAGATTTCCATATTCACGTAATATTATTTTTCAATTTCAAAATGTTGTTGATGAGAATATTAAGGAATCCAATCATTTATGCTATGTTTAGGAATATTAAGGAGTTGGAGTATATTAAAGGCAAACAATTTGGGTGATCTGTTACATCAAGATATGAGATATATTTATCTACACAAAGAAATAAAGATAAAATTGTAAACAATGATTTATGTGGCAAAATGAAAGATACATTTGCACCAACTCAAGATAGCGTCCCAACTCAAATTGGTCACAGTAGAAAGTGTTAGAGTTGACATTTCACCTTTGCAGTGCTAGAGTACATCAACTACACAAAATTAAATCCAATTACACTAGTATGATTAATAGCAAGGAAATGTAAAATGGAAGAAGATTCTAAAAATCCATTCCATCTCCATTTAACTCATTCCAACTCGTTTTGCTAAGACAGGAGACTTAATCCGGTCATTTTTGGTCACCAAAAATACCTTTCTATAGGTGTATCAAAATAATGTTCCCTGTGTATAAACGCCTCTAACCCGCACCAAATTAGACATCGAAGTGAATCGGTCTTAACTGTCCTATCTAGTAAGAATCTACCTGTTTGGTATGGATCCTTTAATTGAAATTGCTAATAGTCAATTGTTTATACGAATTTTGACTCGGATCTCTCCTAAACCGAGTTTGGAGAGCTGATCGAAAGCCAACAATACTTTTCCAGCAAAAGAATTTATTAAAAACCTAACTTGACAGAGCAGTCGAATCTAATGCTAAAAACCCAAAAGAAGTACCCATTTTATAATTACCTAGTTTGAATTAAAAGGAAAATATAAAAAAGAGTGAAATGCGTAGATGACCCCCAATTCTTGAAAAGTGCAAACATAACCCTCAACTATTCAAAAATGTTGATATACACATGGCCGACCAAAATATGTCAACTTATATCCGAGTGTCCGCTGAGCGGTGTTGACCGGCAACTTTCTGATATTGACCAAAATGGAAAGTACCAAAATTATCCTATTGTTACAGGGTAAAAATGGTCATATCACAAATTCTGGACTTAAGGTATGGGCAAATTGGACTTTTCAACACCATCGTACAATGACCTGTTTGACCAAATGTTCAGGTGAGAATTTTTGTACAACTGTACTTTCAAAATACTCGGGGTTATATCTGCAAATACCAAAGAACTAGGGGCTATATGAGCATTTCATTCTATAAAAAATGATAGTGAAAAAACAGGAAAAATGAAAAATTAGACAAAGAGAGAAAAAAAGAACGTCGTGAAAGTGGTGGCCGACATTACAATGACCGACGACCAATGGTGCAGGATCGACGACCAATGGTGAGTTGAAATCATCGGAAGAACAAGCGAAGCCAGCAGAAGCTCGTCGCCATGTCAGTGAAACTGCCGTGTCTTTTGAAGCTCACTGATGTGTGTAAGATCCAGTTCTGTAACCGCCATGAAACCTCTGCTCTTGGAACACCGTGAAGGTGGTGATCGAAGGCCGGTGTCACAGTTACTAGTGACAAGCAGTACGTGAACAATAGCCGATAAATCATCGGTGGATCTTTCAAGAACAAATTAATGAATCTGTGGAAGATAACCCAAAGCCCACAAAAAATAACTAGAAAGTTTTTGGTGTGTCCTAGAAACCATCGGGTATTTTGAAGTTCACTGCATGTGTATGAACTGGGTCTATAACCGGTATGAAACTTCCGGGGATGTAATATCACCAACATAGGTTTAGAGTATAACGTCCAATTTGGAAGTTTTGTAGTGCGTGTCGAACTGCGATCGTGATAGCCGAACCTTGTTTCATGACGTTGCTCTTGCAAAAAACTCTCGTGGGGCACCGGGGGAAGAGATTTTGATGGTAAAGTCAGATCAAGCATGTTTAATTTGAGTATTAGGTATTGAATGAATAGAGCAAAGGAATGCCTTGGTATTTATAAGGGTTGATTGGATGGGGATCACCAAATCATGCTAGGATGAATTTTTTTACTTTCCTTATGGGGATAGTTGTCTTACCATAGTAGAGTTTCAGTATATTTGATATACCTTAATTGATGAAGGAAATATCATATGAGATATTTGGAATAAGAAGCCTTCTGCAGGATGACTAGGATTCGGCTCAATGGAGAGTGTGATATGGCCTTAGGCTAATGAGTGGAGTAGTTGCTAACCATTCGGCCTGAGAGTGATCTTTAGCTTCGCCCCAAGAGAGCCAAAGGTTTAAGCTTTCGCGAGGATCATCGGTTCACTCATATGGAAATGCTCGAATAGTATGTTGTGGATGCTTCTTTGGCCTTCCTTTCTCAAGATAGTTGTGGATTCTATAAATCATTTTCTGCACATTTTTGCGCTAGTGGAGGCTTCATGTGTCATGTTTGAGGTAGAAATAATTATCCACGAACCGAACTATCCCTTGAGAAGATAAATACTTTTCCTTGTAGTAATAAATTTAACTTTATTGCCAACAATTCCACAAACTATATTTTTCTCCACCACCGCTTCCTTTGTTACAAGTTCCTCCAGGGAATTATGAGAATTTTTCCAGTAAATCTACCTTTTTCTTTCTTGTACCTCTTCTTCGACAATGTTACGATTTCCTTACTTCAACGCAGTGTTTTGTCCAAAAGACAAATAAGACTGTCCTTTATTATTCAATTATGGTATTCTTGATTTATTTGTGTCATTTCATCGAACTTCCTTGTTTAATCTTTGTCTTTCTTGACTGTGGGGTTCCTTAGTTACGACCATATACACTCTAAGGAATCTTTTCCCTTTGTTTCAGAAGGTGTTGTGCCTCAGTTTCTAGTGGTGCCTGTTCCGGACTAGCCACGCCACGAACATGATGGTCCTACGGGTGAGGGCTTAAGCCCCCAAGAAAATTTGTTTTCCTGTTGAGGTGTCATCCACGATCATAGAACCTTTCGAGAAGGTGGCTCCACTCTATCCTAAAGCATATCTTCCCTAGGTATGTGTATATTCTCACCCTTCTTTTTTGACTCTCTGTTGATCTCGGGCTAACTTCCTTTTATATTTCTATGCCCTTTCTTACATGGATGATAGTTTGGCCCAATTGGCTCAACTGGTTCTAGCAGTTCGTTCAAACATTGCCCAAGCTGCTGAAGCATGTGTTGTTGATATGTGGGTCACCCTTCAATTGGAAAGGACACTTCCGATGTATTGAAAAAGAGTTTGTTAATTGCATGTTTCATTTTTTTGTCCCACAAGAAGACTATTGCGGGAGTCTGACCATTCGTTGAGATAGGAAATCAAGCAGAGCTTCTCCAACTATTTTTTAAATAGGTTGTTAAGACACGGGACTTTCAAAGTTTCCTTCTGCATATCTCCCATCATGCTATGAATTATGGTAAGGGTGGTTGAGAAGCTTACTCATATGCTCCCAAGAGAGTACACGGAGATCCTCAATCCTTATACGTCTCCAGGTGCCGATCTTGCTCCAGAGCATGAGTAGCGATTTGCAATTCAAGATGGAGGTATTTACCTTCCTTTCCTTGACATATTGGGAGGTTCACTTCACTCCTTGACATCTGATGGGGTGAATGAGGAAAGTTTTGATGAGCATCCTAGTTGTCATTCCAGTTCTTCCTGGTGCTGTTGAGACCCAAGGTGATGAAGTGGTTTAGCAAAGGGCCATATATGTCGGTGCTGTAGAGCTTGGTGAAGGGAACCACAATAAGGTATGTTGCATTTGTGAGGACCTTTTGAGTACTTTGAACGAGGGTTCGGATCTAATTTGTTTTTAACTTTTGTAAAACCTTGTCCCCTATACTCCTGCCCCCTCAGAGAATCTATGCTTTGATCAACCTTTAGGTGGTTTGAAAGATGGTTTTATGGATGGAGTGAATGAGGGTAGGTTTGGCAATGTGACTGAGGGCCACCGGTCGATCGTCCAATATCTTCAAGAGCTCTATGTAGAGCTTGAAAAGGAGGAAAAAAAGCGTAGTGCCAACCACCAAATATTTGAAGAACAAATTCTCCATATGTTCTTTGCTTGGTTTCTTGCCCAAATGGTTGAAAAATATGGCATGATAGGTGCTAGAATGGATCTATCTTCGTCATCAATTGTTCACCATCACCAATCACTGGAGCTCATTACCGCTGCTCATGAATGACCCATTCAAAAACTTAACAAAGATAGGAAATCCCGAAACTTCACTTTTAGATTTTGAATTCAGACTCTGAAGAGCTGAAAATGAAGTTGAAGGGGGCGGAGAAACCATTGATGAACATACAACAACGATATACATATTTTATCCAAACCTTCGATTTTAGAGTATTTTCTTTGAATAAATAGATGAATCGGAGGTAATACAAGATGTCATACCTCAGTTGGAGACTTTCTAAATGAAAAATATCTGTCTCCGAGAGGGTGGCCAATGTTTTCAGTCTGCCTACAATCGTGAGGTCGATGGTTCCCACCTCTTGTCTTCCAGCTTCGAAGCTCCTATCCTTCGAAGATCAAATCGACGAGCTGGAGTTAGCCAAACCTCAACAATCAGGGGTAGTGATTCTGGGACAGGGCATAAGGGCAACCGTAGTAGGTGATGCTAACTTCTTTTTTCATTTCAAGAAAGGAATATATCAATTTGGACGTGATGTTTTGGCTGAAGCAGCATGTTTTGCTACCATCACTTGTCTTTATCATTTGCGACCTTTGGTCGTGTTCATGTTCTTCCTTATTGGAGAGTTTTTTTTATCCCGTGGTGAGAGCTTAATAATATAAAGGGGTTCCTCCGCTCTAGGGAGTTTTTCATCCCGTAAAGAGGACTTAGTGATATAAAGGGGCATTCGTCCACTTTAGAGAGAATTTCATCCCGTAGAGACAACATAATGATATAAAGGTCGTTCGTCCGCTTTAGGGACTTTTTCATCTCCTAGGATAACTTTAATGATACAAGGATCGTCCGTCCGCTTTAATGAGTTTTTCGTTCTATAGGGAGCTTAGGGAGAACATGATGTATAAAATGGGCGTTCGTCCACTTAATTTAACTAAATTTAAAAATAAGTGGATTGAAAAATAATACTAATAGAATTAGAAAGTCAAATTTATACCGATATGAACTGAATTAAATTACATAGGCCTAAGTTTGTAACTTGGTTAGAATATCTTGTCTCATTACCCAATTCCGATCCCAAAATTCTGAACAGATCTTGTCATCCACACTTTTTTTAACATTACTGCTGCTAGCATTCCCTTTTCATGCTCGTCTTTTTAATTGCGTTATGTAATCCCCGTGGCCAACCTTAAACATATTCATCGAAGAGAAAGTGTCGGGAAAGACAGCATTTCCTTAAGTTTATGGACAGTCCACATTAAATTTTACCTTAAATGTTATAATTTTTTTATAAATTTAAATATTGTATTTTTAAAATTAAAACAAGTAATAATATGTGTTTGAACGTGAAAATATGAAAATACATAATATTAAAAAATCAAAATTTTAAATTTTAATATGTAATTTAACTAATGCAGTGTATAAGATAAAAAATATGTAGAATGTTCATATTCTTATGGACATGCCATCTGTCAAGAGACTCACTCTTTATCGAATGGTTCAAGCTCAAAATCAATGGTGGCGTGATTTTGATGGTATTGGCTTAAAGCATGCGTCCATTATTAAATTATAACTCAGTCACTGCAATATAATCATATGAAGTGATACAACAAGAGTTTGCACAATAGAACACCGCTCTTAACAAATTGGTCCATCATCCCCGCTTGGTTCCGTACCTGTAAATTCGATGAGTTGTACCCCCGACAAGTTCATATTTGAAGCCTTCGTCGAACTGAAGCATTCATGCCAATTACCTCAACCTAGAACATTCATCTCATGTTACCCTCCCGCAAAACATCAATCATGTTGTAGATTCGCTTCTCTGCTTTCGACTGAACCTGGATTTCACGAATACTTCCATGTTCAGTTACATGAGCAGCATAAACAGGGGTTGAAAGCTACTGAAATTGCAGAAGGATTGATAGGAAGTAGATTAAGTTGAAGAAGCTAATACCTTTTTTGCAAGAAAAAGAACAGCATCAACTGTACCCTCTGCGTAGATTGATCTACCACAAACGTTGTGTTGAAACTCGAATGATACACTGCAACAACGCCATGTGTATTATTTCAAGGCCTTTAACACCGAGTGAAAACAAATAATTGATTGAGTGAAGGGCTGGGGATTTACGTTCCATCAGGCGATGTGAGATTATACATATGGAACGCATGTCCTGATAAGTACTCGTCTGGTACACCAACCATTTCTCTTTGTAGCTTGGGGTCTCGTATTAATTGTATCTAGTGATGAATTTCAAACAAGGGACAGAGTAAAGCAAAATCAATTGGTGGATATGAAAAATGAACTTCTACGGTCAAAATCAATTAATATCAACATAGTAATCTAAAATAATATGTATTTCCAATAATAATCACTACACAGTTTTACTTTTGCCATCAAGAGAAAAAATATCTGAAACAAAGAATTGAAATCTAGTAACTGAACATTTGTGGATGAAAGTCCAACCTGATCTTCTTCAAAGTTGACTCCAAGCTTCTGAAAGCATGAGATGACAGCTTTGGCGGTACCAGATGTATCCTTCTTACTAGCTTGATGGGACTCCATCACCTAAACAAGAAAACACATCATGTTTCTTTCTGAGAAGAGGTGGATAAGATACAGGCATCTAATGATTAAACAAGTACACACGAGCATGAATAATAACATCACAAGGCCTGCACAATGAGGAGACGCAATCTAGCAGATAAATATTTAGGCTTTGATATGCTTACTAATCTATAATTTTGTCTAATAGATCTCTGGATAGCCTAATTTACATACTAAAGTAGGATTTTAAGATATAGGACAATACAAGTGACCACTACAATCAAACAAACCAAATAATCAGTAACCTGTCACAAATTTGATATAATACTATGACCACGAGCATGCTGATTCTAGACTTCATTAGTACTTTTAGTTGGAGAAATTTGCAGATTTTCACAAAAATGACTTTCCTATTAAACGATATCTAACCCACTTATACATTCACTCAAATGCCACCAACCACACCAAAGAAGGGGGCATATGACTACTTTATTCAGAGACCCCACTGCTTGTGCACATCAAAATTAGCATAGATTCATATTTAGTCAACTGTACTAACCATACTGTCATAAATTATTCTGGTATTGATTCTAGTTCAAGTTCTGGCTTGGAAATGAGTAAACAAGGACATAGATGGCAAGACCAGTCTTATAGTAATACCTGTAGACTATACCCAGAGAAAGCTCCGGGAAATTGTTCTGACATTATTTCCATCGCAGCAAGAAATGCTACCACCTGGTTCATAAACCGGTAACATATATCAATACAGAGAAATTGAAATATAGTGGAGTATTTTACTGCCAACTCTCTGGTACCTGCTTTCCCATTTGTGGGGAGATAACCGCATAGACATTAGAATCTTTGACAGTTTTAAGAAGCTTTTCCCTATCTCCGCCGGTAGTACCCAAGACAAATGGCACTCCAACATTGGCATAAAGTTCAACATTTTCTGTTCACATAGGTTACAATTTTTTAGATGGTACATTTAACCAGACTATATCTTTAAGCTATGCAGTCACAACCAACAAACATAATATAACCACAAGGCCTTGCATAGCAGGAACGCAGAAAATCAAACTAAGACAATATAAGCAGAACAGAAAAACAAAACAAAGTATCTATGGAGCAGATTAGCACATTTATGAGCTCCAATCTGTGCACGCATGTAAAGTACAAAGGTGAGAAGATACAGGAATCGACAGTCATGACTTGCAATCAGAGCACTAATATTAGACAGAAATCCTCCTTCTGATTGGATTCAATCCAAGAATAAGCCCTGGAGTACTTGGTGGCACAACTTATAAGGAAGTGGAAAGTACTTCAAACACTTTCCAAAGAATTCCACTCAAATACCGATATTAAATGACAACTCTTCAGATTCTCTACTGAGATCAAATATAGTGAGGCATGGCTTTTGTTCTATGACAAATTTTACAATAGCTACGAAAATTCAACAGCCTACATAGATGATGGAAGAGAAAAGAAGAGGAAGGACGATAATCAAAGAATCAATAGCTCAAAAGTTTTCTGCAATACTGTGGAAGAAAGGGAAAAACATACAGGCACTTCAATCATTTTTCTACACATTAACCTTAATGGTAACATGTCCAAGAAAAAACCAGTAAAACTGGAAAGGTCCAAAATTATTCTATACTATTTAAAATCCTCAAACAAGAATAATTCAACGCTTAAATATTTCTCTCTATTCATTAACATACATCATGAAAGCTCTCTTTTCTTCTGTCAATTCTTCAAATGAAAAACTAGACCCCAGGCATAGGGAATTAAACATCATATAACCCTGTTAGGGACAAGTCTTTAGCATGGTTTCCTGAACACAAACCTTCAAACAATCTGATCACAATCTATGGTATTTGAGATAATGCAGAACAAAGAGATTCAAGCAACCACTGCAGATATTTCAAATTTTATTAGCAATGTCTTCACAAAAATTAAGCAAGTCAAACTGCCCCGTATGGTTTCAGCTCCATGAGTGTAATGTTATAGTATTACCATTCACTGCGGCTGGAGCCGTGTAGTCCACCACAATGAGGTTTGGATATTCTGCATAAACAGAAGACAATATACTCTCTCTTTCTGAGGGGGCATGCAACTGTATCTCCTTCCCTCCTACAAGTATGGTTCCCGAATCTTCGGGACCACTAAGTGCTTCTGGAACCAAAAATAACCCTGCAGCATCAGCTGCTTCTAGAACCGCTCTTCCCATCTTCCCAGTAGCACCATTTACCTAAATTTGTTTTGAAACATAGAGCACACAGTTGATCAAACAAAAGAGTTATTAGTTAAGCAAACAGAATCAATCAGAAACCAACTGACACATTCTTGACATTCATTCATGTTTCATTAAAATAACAATGCTCCAACAATTAAAACTTTTTTGAGAATACACACATACTTACAACTCCCAGCAGTATCAAATGCAAATCAGTACCCAATTTCTATCCAAGCATAAGATCAAACTATTTGCAGAAAAGAAAGTTTAGGTGCTCCCTCCATTCCACTAGAGGACTCATATCATATTTAATAATAAAGTCACCAGTTAATTTTTTTGCCAACAAAAAGTCGAGTACAATCATAATTTAACCATCTACTGTCAAATTCACCCCCTCAAACTGAAGCACCTTAGAGTACTGACATCAACTTAACTTATAAAAACGACTTGTGTTCAGAAATATTCTCGGTCCCAGTTCACTGACACTATTCATTTGATCAAAGTAAAACATTATCATTGTATTGATTAGCCTGCATAATCTTATTACATCTGTCTGGATTGGCAAGAATATTATCATGCAACATCTTCTCACTATAAATTTAGCATCAATTTAATAACTTTTGGTTACATTTAAATAACGGCATTAATAATGATAAAAACATTTCTGGCAAACCAATGAAAACAGAAAACTGAACCCTTTTTTTTCTTGAACGTGAAAAGTGAACCTTAAATTGGAACGGAGCGAGTAATTCATACCATAATTGGTACACCAAAGCAGTCGATTGAACTTTTCTTCTGCAGCTCAACTGGCCGGACTTCTGAGGCGGCGGAGGATATAGAAACCAAGCCCTTGTTTTTCCTGGCAAAAGCCCTTTTCGCAGCACCCTCGTTCCTAATCGAAGGCGATGACGGAGACAACAATGGCGGAAGCAATTGCTGCTGCCACTGTGCGCCGGCGATATTGCTCTGCAGACAAGGCATTTCGAGAGGAAGAGATTCTTTACCTCTTACTAATTAGTTAGGGTTTATGGGTTTTGAGGGCCATTATTTCCCGCCCTTTGCTGGGGACGGTTACATAAAGCGATCAATTTAGTTTTGTTTTCGGGAGTTTATTTTCACTTTAATTCAATTCAATTTAGGAGCTGCTTGGTATGTAGCAGAGTGCACATATAATCATATATAATTCATATAAGTGCAAGTATAACTTTCTGATAATTGAAAACGCAAATATAAACTTAGAAAATAAGTGAAAGTGCAATTATAACCTTTTCTAACAACTTTTAGGCGAAATTTCATGAAAAGACTTTTCTTTCCTTCTAAGAAAAAATTTAAAATTTTAAAAAGTAGAAGACGATATTGCCCCCAACATCATTATTAACCAAATATTGTAGCCGGACCACCACAAACTACGACCGGACACTACTACGCCGTCGCCAGCTACTGCAGCACCGCCACCATAATAGGTAGGGTTATATCAACACATTATGAAAAGTGATAGGGTTGGATCAGCACATTTCTAAAACCTATAGTGTTATATCAGCACATTAGTAAAAAAATGTATGGTTATATCAACATGTACTATAAAAACAATGAAATCAACGTCAAACCACATGCAATCGTCATTTCAATCTCTTCTACCGATTTCTGACGTTCCAAGTGTAATTCTAGTGGCAAAGAAAGAGTTTTGGCGAGGTCGACGCACCAGACAATGAAGTGGAGGTGTGAGAACTTTTCAAAAATAGTATCTTCATCCGAAATTTTTCTTAATTCACTAGATTAGTGCGATATTGAGTTTTATTCTTTGATTTTCGTTTGATTCCGGTCACACGAATAGAGATATGAGGTATATATGGTATAGAATATAAGTATTTTGATAATATTTTGTTGAGTTTAGTTTGGATTGATGATTGGATGACCTTTGGTGTTATGTGTGTGGGTGTTATTTTGGTATGCTCTTCGACATGGGATTTTTAATGTTGATTGGTTTTGTTTTTATAATATGTGCTAACATAACCCTACACATTATACGAATTTGCTGATATAACCCTATAACTTTTATAAATGTGCTGGTATAACCCTAAGGGAGCTGCTAAATCACGCTTTTATATTTTAATACATTACGAGTTACACCCCAATACACTTAAATACGTACTGTACTCAAATTTTGGGTTTTTTAAAAAAAACTCAAATCTTCCCATCCCACTTCTTGTCATCATTGCGGGCTGCGGCCATCGTCCCCATAAACCCCCCAGCCCACCGTAAAACCAATTAACCCCATCCCACCCCACACTATCACCCCACACCACCCTAGAATACCTCCTTACTGTCCCACCTCACCACATCCCATCATTCCCATCCCACTCTGTTACCAGTCGGAATACATAGATATGCCTGAGTGATGTACACACAACCCCACTCACGACGGCAAACAACCCTCACCCCATCACTAACCCCCACCTCATCACCTTTACTCATCGTGACCCCACCCCCATCTCACCACCCCTTTTCACGTCTCCCCCAAGTCTCGAAACTCACAACTCCATCTATCCACACTGAGAATCATTTGCTAATGAACTGGGCCACAACGTTAGCGCTCGGTTCTCTCAAGTGATGGCGCACGATCACTTGGTTCTCTCAAGTGATGGTGCACGATCACTCGGTTCTCTTGAGAATGCTTGAGTAATGACGCATGGTATGTCACGTGATCGCTAGATTATCTTGAGTGCACTCGAGGGACGCTGCATGATTGCTCGAGCGGTCTCTCCAGCGACCGAGTACCTTAAGCGACGATGCTCGATTCACGTGAGCCTGCGCACCCAATCGTCTGCGCTAGTGAACTGTCCACCTCCACCGCTGATCGGCCACCACCACTACCGCTGGACCACTTTCGAAGTGCCTTCGCCATGTCACCTTGTGTTAGTACCACAACAAACACTCTCACTTTCTTATTTATCAAAATACAAATATATAAGAAAAATATATTTACATTATGATGATAATAAAAAACACAAAGAGTAAGGTAGGAAAATAAATAGTGATGATAGAGAGAGTGAAAATTCAGACTGAAAATTCATAGTGAATGATGTTGAATTCAATAAATTACCAAATCACTAATCACCTTCCATGAGAGGGGCAACTAATCTGGATATATTTGTCTTTCCACTGACGTCACATCAATCACAATATGAAATTTCACTACTCCCTCTGTCGAAGTTCAAATTGCACCACAATAATCATCACGTTGTTCAAGAAACATATTTGGTCGTTAATATGTTTACATGCGTAAAATAACGGCAAATAAAAAGTTGATATTAAGAAACTACCTGCTCCGACAAATTTTAACACTACCATATACGAGAATGTTATTGTTCAGCTATTTTTAAAAATTCGCGATCAAAATTTAATAGAGAATAATGTCAAAAAGTCAAATGTACATATTGAACTAAAATGGAGCGTGTGAATTTTCACCGTGTTTATCATTACTATAAAATAAATTATGTGATTTAGTTGTCCACATAATTAAACAACCTTATAAAGGTTTGGACCAACTCAGAGGCAAAGTTATTCATGGGCAAGGTAGAGCAATTGCCCTACCTTTTCTCCAAAAAAAAGTATTTTAAATTTTTTAGTTAATTAATATATAATTTTTAATTACTGTGCTAGTTTATTTTTAACTTTAGAACCACTTTATTCTTTTGAATTTAAAAAAGCAAAATTTTAACTCTATTTTCAAAGACACAGTCATCAAATTAAATTATGACCTATCAATTTTTTTCTGGATATGCCATGACCAAGCTCAAACTCAGAGTATCCTGGACAAACAACCCCCAATATTGTACTAGAACTCAAATAGTAAGGAGTATAGCTTTCTAGAACATGTGCAATGAAAGTTTCTTATGATTTCTTATTGAAAAGACCCGGAAAAAACCATAAAATCCCACAGTGTTGGTTTTACCGTGATTTTTTTCTAAAAGAAACCGTTGGCTGGTTGCTAAGTTAAGCAACCGCTCCCTGACTTTTCTTAATACTCGGAATTCGGCAATACTTACTCTACTTTAATCTATTGACCTTTGTACTCTCTCTGTTTCTCTATTATTAACACACTTTCTTTTTTTTGGGTTATTTCTTTTATATTGGCACACTTTCCATTTTTGGTAATATTCCTTCAATTTCATCCACTCATCCTACTTTTTACATTCTATATTCAATTTCATCCACTTTTTTTCTCCACCTAAATCCAAGCACATAAACCTATGGTGCCACTTATAGAAAACAGAGGAGTATTCGTTATATGTGTAATTATGTACGTTTATTTCCCCCCTCAAAACTCAACTACTTCATCATGATTTTATTTAAAAAATTAATTTGTTTTTTCTATTTAAAATGTTGGGAAAAAAACTAAATTTTAATTAACGAAAATAAATGTTAAAATTAAAATTGTATTATTATAGTTTACATTTAAATTTATTTTGGGTAGAAAAATTTATTTAAATTAAATATTAATGATAAAATTAATGAATAAGATAACAAAATCAAGTGGAATTCATGAAATGGTTTCTTAGTGGTTTCTACCATTGTGAAGGTAAAAATGAAGTAGTTTCTTTGTGGTTACTTTTGATGAGACAAAAGAGATAAATTGAATATTTAATAGAAAGAAATCACACGAGTGATCTTTAGGTGGTTTCATCATTACACTTGGTCTTAATAATTTCGTCACTAGTTGCCTGTTGTTTAATTTCTTTTAATTAATGCACTTCAATTTTCAGAATTGTTGCTAAAGATGATCATAGGTCAGGTTTAATAAGACCCGACCCAGCTCTAAAAAAAATTAGTTGGACCCAGACACTACCTAAACACGTAGGGTCTTAAAATGTTAGACCCCATACCCAGACCCGATGGGTTTAAGCGGGTCTTGATTCCAAAATGGGTATTAAATGAATCTAACTTTTAAAAAAAATCTTCACTGAATTAAATATGTATTATCTTAAATACAAATATTTCAATTTCAATAAGGATATAACTTAATTTTTCAAGAAAAAATATACAGTACACATTATTTGTTTGATAAAAATACAAAGAGAATATAAAAGTAATTTAGAAATTAGGATAAATAATATGTATTGTTAAGGTAATATGGGTCTACGGATCGAATTTGGGTCGAGTCTGAGTCTTAATATTTTAGACCCGAACTCAGACCCATTTTTAAAATATAGACCTACCTGAATCCGAATTCGATGGGTATAAATTTTACTGACCCATACTCAATTCAATGGGTCTAAATCCCTATGAATCTGAATTGGGTTCTAGACCCATGATCATCCCTAATTGTTGCGTGTGAAGAATCTCTTTCCTTCTAGACTTCTTCATCTGCTCTGGTTGATCCTCGTAATAATAAGGGATATATACCAATATAACCCTACTTACTTGACATAAGTGTCAATATAACCCTTAGATAATTTTTAGTGCAGATATAACCCTACCTAATTGATATAAGTGCCAATATAACCC
>JAULKJ010000011.1:7521905-7541028 GCA_032355405.1 Rubia balearica | reverse complement strand
AACACTTCGTTTGGCAAAAAATGGCACTATCTGTTGTTAGGATTGGTAGGAATTGCTTGAAGGGGAAGTCAAAGACTAATCCTCATGGGGTATAAACTCCTTTACCTGTTCCTACACATCCTTGGGTTGATATTTTTTTGGATTTTGTTCTCGGATTGCCACTATCCCAATCAGGTAATGATTCTATCTTTGTGGTTGTTGATCGATTTTCAAAGATGGCACATTTTATTCCTTATAGAAAGACAGATGATGCAAAACATGTTGGATTTATTTTTAAAGGAAGTGGCCTGACTTCATGGCATTCCTGCATCCATAGTATCAAATAGAGATGTCAAATTTTTGTCTTACTTTTGGAATACCTTGTGGCCCAAGTTAGGGATGAAATTTTGTTTTCTACGACAAGTTATCCGCAAACTGATAGACTGACAGAGGTCGCCAATCACACATTGGGAGCGCTTCTACGCTCCCTAGTTCTATAAAAAAAATTGAAGATTTGGGAACTGCTCATTTTGATTGCAGAGTTGCTTACAATCCCACTGTTCATTCTACTACTTCTTTACCTCTATTTGAGATTGTGTATGGATTTTTACCAATTACACCTCTTGATTTACTCCCTTTGCATTATAAACAGGTGCAAATTTGGATGGAGAAAAGAAAGCTGATTTTGTGAAGTGATTACATGAGAAGGTGTGATTGAATATTGAAATGACAAATGTTCAGAATACTGATAGAGCTAACTAGGGGCACCGGCCAATGAGGTTTCAAGAGGGCAACTGGGTTCAGTTGCATTAATGGAATGAGAGGTTTCTGAATGCTCGGAAATATAAACGGATTCCTCGTGGTGATGGTCCTTTTAAAGTGTTGGAGCGTGTGAATGATATTGCTTACAAGATTGATTTACTAGGCGATTATGGTGTTAGCACTACCTTCAATGTGAAACCTAGCTAATTTATCTCCATTTACCTTTGAAGACGATTTAGTTTTGAGGGTGAAACCTTTCGACCACTGAGGGAATTATGGAGATGAAAAGACAACTACCACCATAAATGAAGACATTCCACGACTTGAGCAAACATTCAAGGGTTATGTTAGAGATCCTTTAAGTGACATGGATGGACTGATAACGAGGTCAAGAACGAAGCTTAGAGATGAGGCATTGAATTCTTTGATGGATCAACTTTATGATGAAGAATTAAAGAATAACTCGGCTGGGGCTTGGATTAATTATTCAAGTTTGTTGATTAACTAAAGACATCATGAAAACACTATACTCTTTTTTCCACTGGATTTTTAACGACGTAGTGTGATATTTGTAAAATATTATAAAATTATTTCATTTTGGGTTCATTAGACTAGTAGCTCGGCCATGTGGGCCTTGAAGAACTAAATTTCAAAAATACAGCCCATTAGGGTTTGGAATATTCAATTTTATTCTGATTAGAATTAGATTTGGTAAGATTAGATAAGCTAATGTTCTTCAAGATTACTTCTTAAATAATTCTAGTATAATAGGGTTTAATCTAGCTATTTTAGTTAGACATGATTTTAGCTTCTTAAAACTTCCATAAGTCGAATCAGTTTCCAGTTGTAATTTGGGTTTATGGCCAAAATCCACCCTATAAAATGAGGGGGTTGGCCGAGATTATTATAACCTCTTATCAATCAAATATTTAAAATTTTTGAGTTATACTCATTGCTTGAAAGCGTCTTCATTGTTGCTTAATCCTGCGGGTTAATTAAGTATCAATAACCTTGTGAACTAATCATGTGGGCTAGTTAGTGAGTAAGTCGAGATTGAGAGTACCCTTAGGTCGAACCTAGCACAAACTTACCTTAGACTACACGATGTGCAAACCTAGCACCCTTAGGTTGAACTCGCCACCCCATCTTCAAGTTCTAAGCTAATTTAGGATGAAATGAACAATGGACATGATAACTTTACGGGTTAAGTCAATTGGATTTCGGATTGCATAGAGCAAATTAAGAAAATGGTTGAGCACGGTAGGTTCGGTTTAGGAAAGAAGATGGCCATTTTTTTAACCTTTGAATTAAAATGGGAACAAATATCTGAGTTAGATATTGTGAGGGATTAAATTGAAAATGACTTTTTTGCCCTAAAAAATCACACACTCTGCACGTGCTGTACCGTTAGCGGGATTTAACCTTATAAAGGAACGGAAGTACCATAAGTTGCTAGTTTGGTTAGTTCGGGAGGCCAAAAGTGGGGGGAAAATTGGAGGGCCAATGATGGACGATGGCAATAGTTAAAGGGCCATAGAAATCGTTTGATCTTTTTATAATTAGTATGACTATAAGCGAGATTTGAAGAAATTTTTTTTATTGAAATGAAGTATTTATAATCATGAAAATATTTTTAAATGAATCTATACATATAAATAATTATAATTCACCTTAGTTATTATAAAAACAAAAATTGGCTGGTCTCATCGTTCAGCATTAGAAAAAACCTTATCATATTTAAACATCTTTTGGTTGATAATGTACCTCACATATCATGTTCTAACCTATCCTCTTAAAAATATATTTTTTTCACCATATAAATTTTAATTATGTATCATAACAAATATAATTATTTACAATTAACATAATATATCATATTTTGAAAATATACTTTACACGTATCTTACCAGATTTCACAAATAATTATTTTATATCACAATAGATTTTATGATAAAATCTTAATTGGTAAAATGCATTCATACCCCTCAATTTTTTGGTTAGTGTATATATACCCCAATTTTTCAAAAGTGCACACATACCCATGGATTAGCTGTGACATAAAAAATCATATCTCTCTTGCCTGAGTCTGACATTGACCTATTATTTTCCGATGTTGGCCAATATTAAAATTGACAAAATAACCTCCACTTCATTTTTGAAAAGCTAAAGACCATTTTACCCTCCACTGAAGTGGGGCCCATCATTCATCAACATCAATATAAAAATGCCTTGTCAAAATTTTAAGTTAAAAAACAGTGTGATCTGCACTACGATTCGAAACTCTTCATCCACGACTTGGCCGGGTGATTTGAATTTTTTTTATTGAAATGAAGTATTTATAATCATGAAAATAATTTTAAATGAATCTATACAGATAAATAATAATAATAATTCACCTTAGTTATTATAAAAATAAAGAGTCTGTCTCTTGAAATACGGTCTTTCCAAAGTTATGGAAAGACAAAGGTTTAAAATGTAAATGAGAAAAATTAAGATAAAATTTTCGGGTTGCATGAATCGGGTTATAAACTTTATGACTACTACACATTGTATAATAAACTTTAATATTGCAACTAAGACCTTTTACCATTTATAATTTTAATTAAACTCCGTCTTTCCATAAACCTATGGAAAGACGGTCTTTTCCAAGATTTTGCCTAGACACAAACAATTAGATTATGAAAAAGATGTTAGTATTAACATGCTAAGTTAAGATTTTACAATTTGAATCTTTTACTGTATTATAAACTTGATTAATCGAAACTTCATCTTCTAAATCCGACATGTCGGCTTCTTCTTCAACTTCAGTCTTATCTCCGAAAAATATAATATGAAGTACTTCGGTTCAATCTCCCCTTCTCTCATAGCAATTTTTACTTGAACTATATATTCGGTACTTGCAATTTCATTATTGTGATTTTCAATATGATCCAATTAAAAAATTTTAAAAAAGTGCAGATACAGTTGGTAAGTAGAATAGTTTAATAATTGTACTCTTAATTATTTTGAAATATCTACTTTTAAAGTATTTGTTTAATCAAAATGCATTATTTATGTTTCAAATTTAAAGAACCATATACACAACTTTCAGAACATTACCTTTGGATCTAATATGAGAATAAAAAAATAAGACAATATTTCACGGATGCAAAATTAATGCCATGAGAATTGCATTTGGCTGTCGCATAAAGAAGAACTCCAGACCATTAATGCAAATACTTAAAGAGTAATGATACTCTCAATGAAAATTCATAGTGAAGCATCAAAGTGAATGGTGTGGAAATGACTAAATATCCATTGTTAGCTACAATTATTAAGGAACGTGATTAGTGATTTGATTTTTTTATTAATGTCACATCATTCATTCTGATGTTTCACTATGAATTTTCACTGAGAGTATCATTACTCTAATTGAAAATTGTAACGTTTCTTTTTCCATTAAGAAAAACCATTTTCATCAAAATGATCACGGTGGCAAATACTCATAAATTAGTATATGTTTAAATCCGTTGAAATGTGAAGTCCACCGCACGTTGCACGGTATTTTTAATTATAAAATTGATATTAAATTTTAGTTATTTTTGTGTCTTAAATTAATGTTTAACTTTAATATATAAAAAATTCCGTCTCGCTTTTTCCAGCATGATTTTTAATCATGTCCCTTGATTTTCTTACAAGAAAATAGGCACAAAAAATGCAATTTGTATCTTAACACCATTTATTTACCAATAATTATAACAAAGAAAAATAGATCACATTTTTCGCTGATCACAACAAACCATATGATTTCTCCTATCACAACATTAAACCACACTTCTGATATGATATATTATGAATAAATATGTATGTCATAATTAATGTGAACCACATCATTTAATCTCATTCTTCACAAGATGAATCAGTGGAATGTCTGCCATGAGATTAAATACAATGAGCATAAAAAACACATTATTCCATCCTCTAGTCGATATTTATCCAGCAAGAAAAAGACCAATGGCTGCTCCAACAAGGCCAGTGCCATCAACTATAGCAGACACAGTGCTTAAGCGCGGGAATTCCCCTGGAGGAAGAACTTTCTAGCAATATCTTGACAATAAGAGTAGTACATGCTGAAAATTGATCATCGAGTTGTGGATCGCCTGTTGAAACGGGATGTTGTCCACTCATAAGCTGCACCCAATATGTTTAATTTATATTAGAGTCACAAGTTTCTATCATAAAATTGAATTAGAATGTTGCTCACCGAAAACATCCACCAATGTGTTTATTCAAGGCCATGTTCTTTTGGATTTAACCCCAATTCAGTTCAATTAAGTTAAACTAGTAATGATACTAATAAATTTATACAAATTTCGTTTAACTCCGCTTCTATGAAAATTTACTTTGCAATGGATTGATAATAAACTGCAAAAAAATCACCGATTTTCTAAAAACTACTGCTAACAAGTATAGTCTCACATGGGTGTTTCTAGTAGTGATGTCTGAGTAGTGATGTCTTGATTGAATGAATGTGAGATATTTTGGGAGATATAAACTTACAGGATGTAATGATTGTTCTATAGGATATTCTAGTCATAGAAACCTTCGGTCGGGTCGAACCAGAGGTAGAGTTTCTCTTCCCTTCCAGCCTCTTCTTTTGTTATTTCCGAGCAGCTCAAAGTTGAAACGGTGCTCATGATACCCCAACGATACCATAAAATTTGTCTTATGTCAAATCTAACGTGTGGTTCACTAAACGTCACGTGTTTTCTAGTTCCACAAAAACTTATACAAATTTCATTACCCCAATACATATGGAATGTCATTTTTTTGGGTTTGAGTTTGGGAAAAAATGATCACATATTGCATGAATTTCATTTATATACTGTAGCATTAAACTAATGTTAAGTGCTATTGAAGGCTGCTGCATCTTCACAAAATTCCATTTATTTTTTCCATGTTTGGACAATATTTACCAATGGTGATTGATTCAAAGTGTCAAAAGTAGTTTTGTTCCTTTGTTTTACAGTACCTTACCCATCTCCTAAAGCTTTCATATCAGCAACATCAGAGGATGGTTAAGGAAACTGCAGCAAGTCAATCACCTTCTTAACTAAGTCAAAGCAGAAATGCAAGAGAATGAAACTAAGAGAAAGAAAACTCGAAGGAATGTCATGTACTCATGATTTTCTGTTAAACATTGAATACACTGACAAGTATTTTCCTAAATCTGTGAATTTACGTACATCTTCCAAAAAGATGTGGATCGTGTTGTTCTAGCAATCAAAGTGTATGTAGATATACAACTATTTTAGCAGAAACAGTCTTAGACCTGAGAAGTTAAGCATAATCAGATACAAATGATAACTATGTTGAAGAACTTTGCATAACCTAGTAGGATGAAAAATTACCCTTCGCCATAGCTACTAAGCTTTGCTTTGTTATCAACTGCAATCCTCGACGAATTAGCATCATCTATAAGCACTCTTAACTTGGAACACACTCACAATTTGAAAGGCCACCTTCTTGGCTTGACTCAACAAATGCAAAAGGTATATTCTAGTCCTTTACCTGTTGTTACTGCTACGACTTTGATGTACAGAGAATCAATATTAATATAAAATATAAAACTCCATTGTTTTTTTTGTTATTCTAAGCAAACAATCCTCACTCAACATAGAAATCTCACTGATTCCTCATCACTTTCAGAAACAACTGCTAACTACATAATAACAACAAATGGTACCAAAAATGAAACCCACATACAATGAACCACATGATTAGCATAAATATTGTCACAACAAAAAACACCTTTTGATTTTGCCTACTTAGTTTGCAAAAACTTGTAACTTTAAAACAATATACAATTCACAACTATAATACCCATTCAAGAAATACATGATTGGGAAGAAGCTACCAATTTTAATACATGGGTATGAATTTTAATCATCCCTTCGTAGCACCATGGACCATGGATGAGGAACGGACCCTGAATATTTACATACAAGGTAATTAAACTCAAGAAAAATTATGCTAGACAGAACATAATCAGTACTATATATGCCTCAGAACAATGATTATGGAATCAACAATTATATTGACATTGACTTCTATAGAGATTCAGTTAACAAAAGCAGTGACATAAACGAAGTGGATACCCCTCAACAACCCTTTCTATTTCGGAAAATTGACATTGCTAAGACATTCATCTTTCTAACTATAAGACATAGCAAGAATGAAAGCTGGAAAGTTATTCTTGCACCATCTCATTGATGAAAGAGTGACAGGTGCAGTTATCTTACAAACTGTACTTACACTATGGGGGTGAATTGAAACAGCCTTTACAGGAAAACTAATGACGTTATTTCAAAAGTGTATTTTTCACGACAATTTTAGAATGTCATTCACTACCTAAGTTAGTCATTCAGCATCTATGAAAAGACCTGGAATAAAGACCATTAAGCATACAAAGTGAAGATGTTTAGATAAAAGGAATGTAGTACATACTTCTGATAATCGGAACTTATCGACTCTGGTTATTCCATTGTTTCCCTTCAAAAAACTCAGCCATCATTCTATCAAGTTCCTTCTGATCGTATGTACTCATGGAAATTCTTACCATTTTCGATCATTGGCCTGAGCATCCACAAGTACGAATCACTTCAGAACAAAACAAACTGAAAACACATGACATATAACAAGATATTACCTGTAACACTTCATGAAAGATATGAACATATTAGCCCGAATTTGCATATTATCGATATGGATCTACTTACACTAATAATCATAACAGCAAATTCACATCTACGAGCATATTTTCCCCTTTGATGTTCCTAAGCAGGAGTATGACTAAAAACCATCAATATAAAGAAGCATCTCCTATGAATATACACAAAACCTTTAAAAGGCAAGACTCCTCTCTTCTCTACCAACTACTTCCACCTAAGATATATAATGGCATGCTTAACAAAAAAACCTAGACCTAGCGAAAATACTATGAAAACTCCAATAAAAAGTAAGAATATTTTTGCATTAACCTATAAAAGGTGCATATAAAACATGAGAAAACTAAATTACAGCCTGTAAAAGGTGTACATAACCCAATAAACAGCAGAACCATAATTTTTGCAATAAAAAATGCATGGACATTGAAAAGAGACTGCATTATCATTGATACAAGAATCAAACTTTGTTCAACAAGCATTTAAATAATCTTATGGTAGGTCAGAGTGAAAAGGGTTCAAAACCAGCTAGCAAAAGAGTTACAAAACAGCTAAACTAAAAGTTAAAGTTCCTAAAAAAAATCAAAGCTTGAAGTTATAAGCCACGCAGATTCTTTCACATGCCCATCTTTAGGTTTCAATCAAACTGTCACTGTTCCACTAAGAAAAGAGAAGTTAGGAGCGTTATCTAGGAAAGATTCTGTTAGTTACCAGCACTTTTGCACTGCCAAAATCACAAATTTTAACTTGATGACTAAGTGGATCAACCTGCCAAAACAAACAATAACATTGTAAGCAATCACATACAAACAGAAGATGAAGAAGAAGGGGGATGTAGCAAGCTAACTAAATTCATCATCTCGTAAGACCTACAAAAATATTTTGGGTCTTCAAATCTCTATGACATGCACCAGCAATAGAGTGCATATAAGCTAAATCTCTGAAAATCTGAAAAATGAATTCAAGCATTTAGGTCACTATTGTGAAGTTGACACTGAATTTATTCATATCAAAAGATATGGGTCTACATACTTGATAGGTGTAAAGTTTCACGTAGATAAGTGGCATCCTCTAATTGTTGCTATAATGCTTGATAACCCGATATTCCATAACCAAATTGAGAAAGAGCTAATCATTGCTTGTGGTAGAGAAAAAAAATGCTTCAAAGACACCACATTTGGGTGATCCATCGTTCGCATCAACTGCAATTCATGGCTCTTGTATCTTTTGTCCTGCAGAACCTTCTTTATAGCAACAGTCTCCCCAGTTTCTAAGCGTTTTTCCTACAATAGCACCAAAATTAGACCCACGTATTTTTGGCAGAAAAATATTCCAAGAATACTGATGTATAATATTCACATACCTGAAAAACAATCCTAAAAGATCCAGTTCCCACCACCCTTTCTGCCATATAACTGATTTTCTGCATAAAACACCAAGAGGAATAAGAGAAGTATTAATATTCCATCCCAAAAGTAAATTTTAAAAATGCTAATCAGCTCAATAACAAGTACCATGCTCTACATGAATCACTCACATACAAAGACCATCAGGGTCATAGAAATCAGTGTCCATACAAAAAATTAAGATAACTCCTCTGGAAAGACCACCTTCTGAAATCCAACTATCCCACAGGAGAGCGGTGAGGGGAACGAATTTCATACCTATTTAGGATCTCCATTTTCCGGCAAGAATTCACAAAAATAAATAAGCCAGATATCAGCATATATCAAATTCAATGACAAATCCTATCCCATACAATATATACATGTATGAGAATTGAGTCAATATCAGCAACACATGCAAATCAAAATGAGAAATATCATTAAATGAAATGAGATGATAAACTTGATAAATATAACCACAGGTTTACAAGAATGAATTAACTCACTGTCACTGCTTTTAAAGAAACATATATCTCAAATTTCTCTAAATATGTAAGAACTTTAGGATCATCACAATGATATCAAAGCTTGAATTTTATGTCGTTAGTGTCCCTAAATCTGGAAAACACAACCTTAATCAGCCATTCCTCCGACAGCTTGCAAAGTCCAGGAAGAACATCACTTTCCTCATCACATTTTGAGTGTTCAATGACAAAGTAAACAATAGATGGGTCCCAATAGGGGGAGTTCTAAGAGTCCAAACCCGTCAACCTCTCTTACCAGCAGAGAGCAAAACTTTCTAATGCAAAGCCTGTCACTAACAACATAAATGTTCAGTGAATTCGCAAGAGCTGCAACCCTCCACTCCTCAAGTTTCTGATAAAGAATGTCAACATCCTAGCTAAAGTGAGGCTTTTTTACCAACAATTGCAAGAGCTACTTCATAGAATTCAAAACTTTCTGCATGAATATTACTTGGTTTGACGGTAAATAGATCAACCTAATACAAAGAAACTCAAAATTAATGACCATAATAAAGATATAACCAGAAGTGTGCAACATCATCAAATTCATCACAGCATATACATCAAATTCATCACAAAATATACTTGCTGAACAAAGAAAAACAGTTGTTAAATAGCATATATACCTGTTCTGCAGCTGTCATGCGCACGAAATCTTCACAAGTGAATTCCCCAGAAATGGGGGTAGCACCACCTACCCCAATAGACCACAGAATATTATGAATACCTTGAAGACCTTCGGCTTTTTTTGCATGGAAATCATCACCAAGTGGTAAAGATAAGAGTTCCCATACGCATAGAGGGTTGATTTCTTCAAGTGTTTCATCAATTTGTGCGACAATGTATATTTAAATAAAAATTTCAGGTTAGTTAAGCACAACATGTGATGCAAACTCATGAGACCAAACACTCAAATAATTATTCTATAATTATCATAAACTGCCATCTTTTAATTGTTAGACAATAAGGTCCTACTCATTGCATTACTTTCACCAAGTAAAATTTTATATGACTTTGTTTTGCTCATATATATTATGCATCAATGAAAATTACAAGTGCTTAGTTTAGATGATAGGACGCCTACTCTAGTAGATTCCAACCTTAATCTAAATGTATGACCATAAAATAAGTGAATCAATAAGTCACCAAAGTTCAATTCAGTGAATGCAGGGCATGAAAGGTTAGCAAAACTAAAATATTGACACAAGTTATAAAAAGCCAGTGCAAAAGACACAAGACTTGATTCTTCACCACAAGTTGTCACTCATCGTAACACAGGAGATTAAACAGAGATTAATCTACCAATATCAACATATGCAATAATGATGTTGGGGTCTGAATGACAAAGAATATCATAGGAATAGAGGTTACTTAAATGACGAAGAATATCACAGACCTCTTCTCTACTGGTAAGCAAGAAGTCAAGTATGTCGGGGTCTAAATCATTCACACATTCTTCCTCAGTGATTCGTTCATCCTCAATTTATACAATCTTCCGGCACTGAGCAATTAGCTCTTCCAGAGTTTTCATGATCAATGTCACAACCTTCTCAGCCTTTATATATATTGGGACCATCTTATATAGAGTTTCAATTTATATGTAAGTAGATCAGTTCATCATGAAGCCACTTATTGGAATACCAATAGGCTGAGCAAAAACCTAAGCTTTCTCCAACATGGCAGTATATCGGTCGAACACACTCCGCTTCTTTAAAAGTTGTATTAACAACATCGACCACAAGACTATCAGTGAAAGGGCGTCGATATCACACACAAACATAAAAAATGTAGGAAAATAACACACACAATCTTGAAGCAAAAAATAACAATCCCAGGTGCACACATACACACAATCGATTGTGAATCGAGAATGAGAATCGAAAACGAAGGGCTGGGGAGGCGGAGGTGTCGATTATGGTGGAGGAAGAGAGACGCGCAGGTGTCGATTATGGTGGAGGAATAGAGAAGCGCAGAGTGGAGGAAGAGAGAACCGCAGAACGGTGTCGTTTTCTCAAACAAGGGAAGTCAAAATAAGAGAGGTCAGATTAATGACGGAAATATCCGGGGTTGATATCAATAGCAAACAATCATTATTATATGGTGCTTTGCGAAAAACAGTAAAATTTAGAATGCATTTTAAAAATTGAATATCTCTTCCAATTTGGCACTCTTACTTATTTATTATGGTGTTTAATAACGATAACATTTGTTTCTTGTTTTTTTACAAAGTTCTCCAGTTTCATCTATTTATAATAAATTAAATATCAATAATGTTAGGAAGTCCAAAAAAATAGAATGAGTTAAAAGGATTACAAAGACTCGGGTGAAACGATCTCACCTAATTTTAAGGTGAGACGGAGTTTAAGTAAAATTATTTAAAAATGAGAATGACAGGGGTACTTTTTGTAATTTGTAAAACTTTAGTTTGTACCTTATCTCATCATAAGTTATGATGAGACGGTCTCATATAAGTTTTTCTCTAAAAGGATTATTAGTGGTTGCAATTTATCAGTAGTAATAATTAGACTATATTAATGAAACAAAAATTATAGAAACTGATAAAGTGTGTCGATCAAATAAAATCATGAAGCGATGAATGTATATCTTCATATCATAAGTGAGGAGGTGAACCGAATCTGGTTTAGTGGTATTCCACACTCTTTATAATTGAGAGGTTCGATGTTCAAACCACACCACTGTCAAAAATCGTGAATATTAGAGCAATCTTCCCAATATTAGAGCAATTTCTTGATAGAGATTACCCAGTGGTTATGAGAACGTGTAGGTGGTTCACAATGTGGTTTCCTAACCTACAAGTGGTCGATGAAAGTGAGATCGTAGTGATCCAACTTGTATGCAACATTTCAAAAAATAATAATATCATAAGCGAGGAGTTTGAGGTTTTGAAGCTGTTTTCCCCAAATACAGATGCCAAATGGAGTTTAAATCTGTAGAGAGGGTTTCAAGGATCATAATGCTTCAAAGAATCCTATAGAAAGTTTTATAACAGCATTTGTTGCAACTGTTTTTTTTATCTTCCATCCAATCTCTTCAAAACACCAGAACTCAAAACTCAAAACTCAAAACTCAACCAGAAGCAACAGTCATGACTCATGACTAGTGACTTTAAATGCTTCAACCACTCTCTTTCCATGGCCAATCAGTGAAAGAATTTCACTAGCTGAATAACTGTGTGACTCTATGATTTCTTGATTCTGGTACTAGTTATCGGGCACGAAGCAGCCTTTGTATAGCCATAGAGGTCAAGGTACCTGGAAGCCCGCGGTATTTGCTAATCCTGGATGAGACATAACAAATTCAGAAAAGCATCATCAGTTTCATATCAATTAGAAAGCTCTAGCAGATTATCAGCCGCAATCAGTTTATTGATGAGCCAATGAATAACATCATGTACAGTAACAGGAAGTTTGAAACTTTGTACGAAGATGAGATGAATATAGACAATCTGAGAGCACCTCATAGTCACCAATGGGCTTCTGATCGCTCAAAGATCGCGCTTTTTAACACTTCGTTTCATTTGAAGATAACTCCGTTCAAGGAGTTGAAAGCACTTTTCCAACTGACACAGTGTCAGGTAATGCTTCATAAAAGAAGCGCAAAGAGTCATGTCAATGAAAGAAAAGTAGAATGCTGTCAATCAACCATAATTCTTACTCTCTAGATATTCCGGCAAGGCTGCTTAAGACTATTGATCACCATGAAGCAATAAGGCTTAATTGCTCCCAGCACAAAACATCATTTTGGATCACCAGGTACTAGAACTCCTACAAACATAAGCTCAGGCTCAGGTACTTTTTATCTGATCGCAAAAGCCCATTTCAGACAAAACTCAGAGCAACAACCCTGAAGAAATAGCCATGAAATTAGACTAACAGATAGCACTCCTGCAAAGTGCTACGTAAGTTCCAAAATGAGTACATACCTAAATCAGAGCAACACTTATGGTGTTTCTGGACTTTTATGCTTATGAAAGTTCCTCTTGGCAAAGAATGACATTGCTTCTGCTCATAAATCATTCATCAAATTTGAAAATAGCTTTCAAAGCTATAAACTTGTTAACACCAAGGAATCTGGCACTTATATTCTTCAACCTGAAGGTTACATGAGTACACAACAATTTCAATTCAAGAATTTTCACATAAATATTTTGTTTCAAGAGATTTTATGCACTTTCCCGTCTACAGTAACAAGAAGTTGAGATTCTACTTTCATTTTACACGGTAAATACCTTCCATTTCACAGGGAGGGAGCTGACAAGCTGTAGCTTCTATAAGAGCTAAAATACCTCTATATCTGTCTCCTCAGATTCCAAGAAGCCACATCACATTCAATCCTGAATAGTGCACTCTGCAGATTTCATAACATGCAATTCATCAACTTCCCCAAGGCATTTATCAGCATACAAGGATCTCTGCTAAGGGAACAAGTCAGACTAACAAGGATGAACATGCACTGTTTGCAGAAACCAACCCTTCCTGTTCAGAATGTGACTGTGAGACTTCTACAGATTCACTTTTCCGACGGACATTTAATTTATCTGTCACTTCAAAGTTGGAAGCATCAGGCATTTTTTGTGTACCACAAGAAAAGTAGCTTCGGATACCAAGTATCTTGCAGTTCCACATAATCTCAGATATTTGATCTTGTGGCAATGATAAACCATGTCTTCTAACTGATTTGAGCAATTCACAGAAGAATTTCGGGTCTTGTAACTTGATATATTCATGCAAGACTCTCTCGTGATCTGGAACCCAATTTCTTGGGAATGGACTGTAATCACATGAAGGAATCAAAGACATGTGAGAAAACTGAACACCTTCGATTGCATCAACAAGTCCCATCCTCAAAAGGTCAGAATATTCTGGAGCAGAATTATTGCTGCTTTCCCTAAGTGGACGGCTGAGATTACGCGTAGCAATCTTGTATACTTTGGCACGGGATTTCAATCTATACCTAGCTGCATATAATTTGGCCAAAGAACTCCGGACCACATAAGCACAAAATCCAACAATTTTCTTCCTATTATCTGCATATCTGTACCAGTCAGCTATTGTCTCAAGAAACTTATTCATCTGAGAATTCGTATGGGCCTGACCTGAGTAGAGCATTGGGGTACACGGAAGTGGTTCTGGATCTCTATCGCCTTTCACGAGCTCAAGCTGCCTAAATTGACGAATACAGCGGTCCAAACTAGCAGTGACAGAAAGCAGAGTCCCCACACCTTTCTCGCTAACAATGTTCCCACCAGTCCCAGTGTAACGGAGGGTAGGATATATAACCCTGCGGCATATAATGTGATCCAAGAACTCAATTCCCCTAGCAATATGCTGAATCTCAACTTTGGAATTGTCCAATCTTATTCCAAAATTATTCTCACAGAAATCAATGATCTCCTTCCTAATCCTCACTGCCTCCTCTCTAGGTCCCCTAATTCCAATCAGAAAATGGCCCCCATATCTAATATAATCCATTCTCCTCGTCTTCTCCTTCCCACTAGTCGGGACAAACTCAGGCCAAGAGGGGTTATGAGAACCATCGTGTATCGAGTACTTCCATATTGAATCTTGTTCACAGGGCCTAAAGAACTCAACTATCTTCTCTTCCATCATCTGATCAAGCTCATTAAGACACACGTTAGCCAACAAAGGACTAAGTATTCCACAATATCCATAACTAGGTACCTTTGCAGCCTCCTCGGGAGCAAAACTGAAGAATGTCCTCAACCAATAAGGGTCTGGTTTAGGCTCATTCTCATTCAACATTCGCTTTTTCGTCTTCCCTTTTTTCCTCTTAGCTCTCTTCATTTTACCCTCATTTTCTCCCTCATATAATCCACTATCACCACCTCCTCTTAACCCGGATTTAATCAGGCTCAGAACTTTCTTATCTTTCACAGATTTTCCAACAAAACCCATCACAACATCAACATCAATTTGATCGAAAATCTCACTAATATCACACCTCAAGAACCACAAGTACCCCGCAAAATTACTCCTAATGGTCCTGATCACAGTGTGTGCATTCCTACCAGGCCTAAACACGTGCGATCTCGACGAAAAGCAGGGCTCAAAAACAGGTTCAAGAATCATCAAAAGTACCTCCTGAACAACCTGGTCCTGGAACAGCGGCGTCTTGGAGCTCAGGATCGCATTCAGCTGCCTCCTGGAGAGTGGAGTAGTGATGGGCTTTTCAGTGGGGCTCCGGAGGAGCTGGTGGGTCCTACAGTTCCACGAGAACTTTCTCTGCAAGACGGCATTTCGCAGCGAGAGGAGGCTCCGGAGGACGTGGGAATGCAGCGCGTGGCGCGGCGGGAAGGTGCCGGTCACGTGCGCGCAGGTCCTCTGGTAGGCAAGGGCCCAAAGGTCGAACTTGGAGAGGAATCCGGAGAGATTGGGGAAGGGCTTCGGAGCGTGGCGGTGCGAGAATGTCTTCACCCATAGGGAAGATAGGATCTGGATCGGGTCTTCCTTGAGGAGAGAATCCGGATCTTCCTTGTGGTGGTGGTGCTCTGGAGGCGGCGGGTGGCTGTTCAGGGAGGAGATGGAGCGGAGGAGGAGGAGGGTGGGTTTGATGTCAAGGTGTTTGAGTTTTTGCCTCAGTGACATTTTTCTGTTTGAAAGAATTGGCGCGCAGAATTTATACAGGCTTAGGCTTCATGAAGAAAATGCAAAAATGCAAATAGTTTGCAAACGGCAAAATGTCGTTTTCTAGAAGTGTAAATGAAAGTCGATGATTATTAAAGGTGAAAAAGTGTCACTATTAAATTTTTGAGGGAAAAAAATCCTCATAACATAACACAAGACCTTATTTCAAACTGTTTAAACAAGTAGTCATTAGGTGAAGTTATTTTATAACTAATATACTTCATCTGTGTCAATTCAACCTGCACACTTTGACTTTCAGCAGTTGGCTTAAAAATGTTTGATCCATAATATCTTTTATTAAGGATAATTAAAACTTGTAAAAAGTTAATATTCTGAAAATATATGTCATATCGAATCTAGCAATGTATCACTCAATAGTATGTGTACTTATACACCTATTCAATTTTGGGGTCAAAATTAAAAAAATTTGACTAAATGAATAGTTAAATTGCAGTTTGAATTGAGAAAGGGGGAGTAACAAATGAGTTGATTTATTATTTATTTTATTGAGTAAAGCGATAAAATGACCCTGATCATAGACTGAAAGTGTCAAAATAACTTTTGACTCCGCTAACTTTTTAGTCAACGTTCATTTGGGCGGACATCGATGAAAAGACAATTTCCCTTACCTTAAAAAATGAAAAATGAAAAGGATAAAGGGTGAACGAAATTAACGAAATTAAAGTCTGAACGCACTTCTTCCTCTCTCTCTCTCTCTTTTTGACGTGAAGAAGAGGGGTGGCGGAGGTGTGGCAGAATCGGGGAGAGAGAGGGGAGAGGAGGGAGTGGGGCTAGAGTTTTCGGAGGACGGCGACGAGTGGTGTCCAGGAGGAGGAGCTTTAGGCGGTGGGGGACGGCAATAGCGAGAGTCAACGAGTGGGGGTAGGGTTTAGGTGAATCTGGGCGAATCCTTGATGACGGCAAGATCGACCCTTCTCCGCAGCATCACAGGTCGATCTGAGCGGCCTTGAGCCCCACCGTGTCTGCGGCGGAAGAAGAAGCTCTGCCTCTGATCTGGCCGTGGTTCTTTGCCACTTGTCGCCCTTCTCCGATCTGGATCAAAGTTCTGCCTTTGAGCGATTAAATCACACCGCATGCGGCGCGGGCTGTTTCTTGGTTTAGTTTGATATTCTGCAACATTCAATTCAAGAAATGGTTATTATTAGTGGTTGCAATGGCGAGAAATGAATTGAAATTTGGTTTGGTTAGTTGGAGATATTGGGACTTGGGAGGAAAAAGGTGAGAACCATCAACCGTGAGATGTGGCCTGCGAGTACAAAGGGACAAGGATCAAGCATAATTGAAGAGGAGTGGAGTCGTAGGACAAGGATTAAGCATACAGCGTAAGGCTACACTCTAGTAGCAAGTTGACATGGAATCGTGGGGCGGAGAGGTGGCGGACGTTTTCGGTGGCGGCGGATGAACAACGGCGGTGACAGCGCGCGACGACAGAGGCGACAACATTAGGTTTAGGATTTGAAGAAAAAAAGACATAAGGGGTAGTTTTGTCATTTCATATTCTGATTAAGGTTGAATTCATTTGGTCAATGCTGGAATTAGGAACTTTGGATATATCAGTACAAATTTTGTGAAAGTTAAGGTTGGATTGGCACATACAATAATTAGTTAGAGTTAAATTGACTTTCATCTTAAATTAGGGTTATAAATGTATGTATCCCTATTTTATTTATTATGTGAGATTATAATGATTTTGAAAACTTTTTAAAATGTATATCAAAATATAAGTGACTAGAATTTGATCTTAAAAGTTATAGAATATATGGGTTTTAATGATATTTTGTTTGTTATGTTTAGTCTCATTTGATGATTGGATGACATTTAGTGTTTTGTTGTATTTTTCGACCTAGAATTTTTAATGTTATTGGGTTTTGAAATGAGGCTAAGATATGTGATAATGGTGTTTAATATGAATTAGGGTGTTATGATGTCGAATTTTATGGTGTATACGATGTTGTTATGATGTGATAATGGTGTATATGATATTGTGGTCGCCCGTTAAGGCCAGTCAAGTGTATTACCATACACTTTGCTCTCATAATATGTGCTGATATAACCGTACACTTTTTACAAATGTGTTGATATAACTCTATAAGTTTTAGGAATGTGCTGATATAACTTTATCAGTTTTCATAATATGCTGATATAACCTTACCTAGTATGGTGGCAATCCGGTGGTGGGTAAGGGTATAATTGTCCACCCAAATTCAACTTTTGGTCTGAATGCAATTTTTTATCATTTGGGGGGGGGGACAATGACCAGAAAAGCACAGTCAACAAATGTCCACAAGAAGGTTATATTTACACTTTCATCAACTAGTTAAGGTTGTTTTTGTAGTTTAAATTATCAAAGGTTTATGTTGACACTTATTCAACTATATATGGTTATATTTGTATATAAATTTTTTATTACATTGTTACTAAAATGCTAATTTTTAAATAACAGTGTGTGAAGTCCATATTTATCTAGTTGGCAATTTGTGGAAGTTATGCAAATATGCAATTGTTGTGTTGAAACATCAAAGAAGAAATGTTATGAGTTTTATGGAATGACATGAAGAAATTCGATGAGATATTTCGTCAATTATGTTTTTATTGGAGAATATATCAATTCCCATATTCGGCTATGGTAGAGATGTGAGATATTCTAGTTCTTTTCTTTAAGGTATTATATTTGATAATTCCTATTTTCAAGGGATTTGATTAAAATCAGAATTTGAAATGGAGAAGGAATTATATACGCATAAGACTTTATGTGTGCGAAACTTTCTATGTTCGAATATACGAAAAGTTGAAGGTTTAATTGATGATAAAATATTGCGTGTTATTGATTTATGAAATTTTGGAGATTATGCAATATATATTCAGACGTGTATGAAGCATAATGAATTTATGGAAAATCCCTATAATTGTGGAATTGGATTTATGGAATATTATGAGATATTTGAGATAAGGAAATCCCTTTATTTATGGGATTTGGATATGATTCAGAAGCAGATATGGAATTGAAATATTGTGGAGATAACTATGGAGAGTTCCGATCTGCTCATGGACTATAAATAGAGGACATCATCGGCTGCATTACT
>JAULKJ010000011.1:7505285-7521805 GCA_032355405.1 Rubia balearica | reverse complement strand
TTATACTAACTTAAGCATCAGAGTGTTTAACCCCCGGACACCGGGGGCATTGTCTTGCAGGTCGGACTCGATTCAAGGGATCACGAAGAGAGACTCCTATCGGTGGAAACATATTCATCAGTAACCATGGTTACCCCATTCAAAAAAAATAGGGGGGATTTAATATTTGGTTACCTCATTAAATAATATTTTATCATTAATATTAAGAATTATATATATATATTAGTGGTTACCTCATTGAAAATTTTCTAGATTCTCCCCTGCACCCTACCCATATATTTCCTATTTTACGGTAACCCCATTTGCATCCGGCTCTAAGTCAACTGGCTTCTAACAAAAAAGAACTCCAAAAGTTGGAGAAGAGGGACTAAAATGGGACATTGAAGACACATTTCGATAATACGTTTTCACTTTACGATTAAAAAAAGAAATACGGGTGGTCAATGAAGCAAAAAACAAATTCAACACGGAAAAAACAAAAAACTGAGATCGCATTACCAAAATGCGTTTTTGGCAAGTAGAAAATTTTTAAAAATGAATGAAAGGTAGACCTCCCTATTTGCATCCAACACTGGTTACTGTAGCACCCATCTTGACATTTTCTCCTCAACCGCTTCCTCTAACAACTTGTGGATGAATCAGTTACTCAGTTACACATGTCAGCCTCTTTTCTTCAACTTCTGACTTCGTTTCCAGCCTTTTTGTTCTTCATCTTCGTGAATAGACAATATTAGCCCTGGGCTACTTTCAGCTCTGGACAAAAGCTCTCAGTGTACCAATTTTTTTATTAAAAAATTGTGCCAAATATAGTAAAAACTGTCAAACAGTTATTTATTTTTACATTCTTTTTTTATTTAAATGTTTTCAATATAACTTATATAAGGACGATATTTTGTAATAAAAAAATTGTTGCCAAATATAGTAAAAGCTGTCAAACAGTTATTTATTTGGGTTAGATGCTTTTCTAACCCTGCCTTTAGGCTGAAAGTGCCAATATAACCCTGCAAAATGAGAAAGTGCCAAAATAACCTTAACTTTATGAGGTATGTGACTATCTAACCCTGGAATCGATTGACTCCAATAGTCAACATTGGAATTGACTGAATTTTATGGGGAAAATGGAAAAGGCTCTTATTTCTTTATTTTTAATTCATGGGTAAATTCGTCATGTCCTTAAAATCCGGTCAATTACGGTGTTGACTTGAAATCAATGGCTTCCAGGGTTAGATTGACACATACATCAAAAAGTTGGAATTATTTTGACACTTTCTCGTTTTGCAGGGTTATATTGACACTTTCAGCCTAAACGTAGAGTTATTTTAGCACTTTAACCCTAATAAGAATGATTGAAAGTGGCATGTTTTTCCATCTACTATTGACAGAAAGTCCGGTTTTCCAATGATGTTCGGAACAAATCGTACTTTCCTCAAACATGAGGAACAACTCCCTCGTTAATAAATTATATATACAAAAACTTGAGATGATTTTCAGGAAAACTACCAATAACCTCATCGCATACTATTTATATTCCGCTCAATATCAATACTCTAGTTTTCTAACATTAGGTCCGTTTGACTGCAAAAAATTTCAAGGCATATTTAACCATCAATAACTTTAATTGCGTACAATAACGAACGTCATGTGAGGTGTTTTTGGATTCTCCGTAATATGTAGTTTCAAAAAAGTAAAATTTTATAGTCTATTAATGTATGAAACTAAAGTTATCGGTGGTCAAACATGCCTTGAAAACTTTTCAGAAAAAAAGAGTCATTGTTAAGAAATCAGAGGGAGTGGTTCTGTCTTCAACACCTTTATTGTTTACGTTCAGAGCTCTAAAGTCTCAACTCCTCTTTGTTTTTTTAGAAACCCAAGTCTCAACTTTTTTTTGCTTTAAATTTTATAAATTCTATCCAGACATTTAATTATAAACTATAACTCCATGTTACTTTGACATAAATCGTCTTTTCATAAATCTATGGAAAGACATGGTTTAATTATAATAATATAAAAGTAAAAGATTTTAGCTGCAACAATACAAATTTATTATGCAACGTGCAATAGTTATAAGTTTATGACTCGATTAATGCAACCTGAAAATTTTATCTTTCATTTATTCTAATTTGTGGTTTAAACCTTGGTCTTTCCATGAATTATGGAAAAACAAATTTTCAAGAGACAAAATCTACTTATATTTTGATTTCTAATTTAATAAATATTTTTTGTTTTAGAAATTATACTTTTTTCAAAAAAACGCAACTCTTATAGTAAACATAATAATAAAAATTACACAGCACTCTCAGTGTACGCAACTTATCTGGTATTTCAAGATTTTCATGTGCAATAAATTGTTTTTTAAAAATAAATAAATATAAACAATTAAATTACATATGTTAAAATTATTATATTAATGTATGACCTAAATATGAGACACCAGTGCAATATATTGTACTCAGTATACATTATTTGTATAAATAGTAAATTATCTTTTTTTAATAATAGTAAATTATCTTTTAATCAAGGGATATATTAATCAAGGGATATATACCAATATAACCCTACATACTTGACTAAATACCAACATAACTTTCAAATAATTTTTAGTTCAAAAATAATCCTAACTAGTTAATGTAAGTGTCAATATAACTCTCATACCTCATTTCCGTCATTGACTTCTATTTTCCGGCGTTGACTGTATGTAAAATGTCCAAAATACCCTTAATGTTAAAATCTAAATTTGAGTTGACAAATTTACCCTTATAGTTCTCCGAACCGCCGCTGCACCGCCATCGTAATAGGTAGGGTTATTATATCAGCACATTCGCAAAAAATGTAGGGTTATATCAATACATACTATAGAGTATATGAGTATTTTGTTTATTTTGTTGTGTTTAGTCTAGATTGATGATTGGATGACGTTTGGTTTTATGTGTGGTTGTTATTTTGTTGTGTTTTTCGACATAGGATTTTTAATGTTAATGAGTTTTGAAATGAGGCTACAATATGTGATAATGGTGTTTAATATGAATGATGGTGCTATGATGTCGAATTTTATGGTGCATAAGATGTTGTTATAGTGTGATAATGGTGTATAAGATGATGTGGTCGCCTGTTAATGTCAGTCGAGTGTCACACACTTAACTCTTATAATATGTACTAATATAACCTTACAATTTTTACGAATGTGCTGATATAATCCCATAAGTTTTAGGGATGTGCTGATATATCAGGTTTCATAATGTATTGATGTAATCCTACCTATTCCGATGGCAGTGCAGCAGCGGTCCGCGTGGCGGTCCAACAGCCGTCCGGCGGTGGTTCAGCGGCGATTCGGCGAACTATAAGGGTAAATTTGTCAACTCAAATTCAGATTTTAACACTAAGAGTATTTTGTACATTTTACATACAGTCAATGCCGAAAAATGAGAGTTAATGCCGAAAATGTGGTCTGAGATTATATTGACACTTACATTAACTAGTTAGGGTTATTTTTGCACTAGAAATTATCTAAGTTTTTTTTATATATTGGTACTTATGTCAAGTAGTTGGTTATAAAACACTTTTTTTTCTATATCAAATTTATCTCATCCGTTCCCTCGCTTTTCAGCTGATCACAGAGATAAGGTTCTATGCTCTCTCCACCTTCATCCATGGCGGACGCTTCTTCCATGGTCCTCTTCAGAACCAAAATCCTCCCCTCATTTCCAAGATTCACCACATTCCAGACTCTCAATCCCAACTCCAACTCCCCCTGGAAGCTCAAAAGAGACCCCAGAAGCCTCACCGCCATCCACTGCTCTTCTCCGGTCTCCACCGCGAATGTCGAGTCGAAAGCTCCAGGACAAGGAGGGGTGAGATGGGGCTGCGATGTTGATTCGCTAGAGAACGCGGCCTCCTTGCAAGAATGGCTGAACAGCTCGGGCTTACCGGAGCAGAAGATGGCCATACGGAGTGTGGATGTGGGAGAAAGAGGGCTCGTTGCGCTCCAGAGTATAAGGAAGGGAGAGAAGCTGCTGTTTGTGCCTCCATCCCTTGTCATCTCGGCTACTTCGGTAATGCTTTCCATGTTTCAGAAACATGTTTGATCGTTAATATCCTGTGTAGAATTCAATTGGATCGCATGTGATGATATTATTACTTATATGTCAATTGAATTTTATGATCTAATGTTTACTGATATCGACTAAAAAGAAATGATTATGTGGAGAATAATTTGGGATGGAGGTAGTAACTGTTTGTTTCTGTTCCTTTCTCTTATAATTTCATGTATCAGCCAGAAAATATATGCATTTCTATTTGTAATGATGTGTAGGAATAGGATGATTATATGCCAAAAAAGTAATCTTTTTTAATGTTGATTCGCCCACACATTCACACACAATAAACCCCCACGTACCAAATTTTCTGGTTAGCACATATTGTTAGCTTGTAGCTATCCCATTTTTGACAGGATTTTAATGGTGATTACTCTGTTTGGTTTTTCGAATTACAGATCCTTTTCAATTCCTCTGAAGGACAAATTTAGCTATTACTGTTTTTGCGAGGAGATACTGTACTGTTTTGATTGCATAATGCACATTGACCCCTGATTAATTTGTTATTAAGTTAAGCTAGTTGACATGTTAAATGTTTGTTTGTTAGTTTCAACCCTTTTAGAAGAACAGATGTCACAATAGGTTGCCAGTGCTTTATAATTCTCATGCAAAGAAATGCGTGCTTTGGTTTTGATCCACTGCTGCTACTTCCACTATGTTTTTCGTCTCAGTCTTGTCAAATCCAGAGATTTCTTCATGTTTAGTAAAGACTTCCTTTTTCTTCGGTCCAGACTGCTCCTGCACTATTTATGCATCTATATCATTAATTGAACTTCCCGAGACAGAAAGATTTAACAACATAAATAGCTGATGTACATATGGCTATCCCTGCAGGAATGGAGCTGCAAAGAAGCCGGTGAAATCCTTAAGCAGTACAATGTTCCAGATTGGCCATTGCTTGCTACCTATTTAATTAGTGAAGCAAGTCTTAACGCCTCTTCGAGATGGAAAAACTACATCTCGGCTTTGCCTAGACAGCCTTATTCCCTTTTATACTGGTAGGTCTTTGGTCTGCACTTGTTAGTATAACGTTGCACTTCTGGTTGTGCTTTTCCTCTTTAGCCTTATGATGAGGTACATGCTCAGTAAGTTCCCCTACAGCTGCTGTATGTCATTTCAGGACTCAGTCAGAACTAGATAGGTATCTGGAAGCCTCACAAATTAGACAGCGAGCAATTGAAAGGATTAATGATGTCACCGGAACGTATGTACTCATTCATCAAACTCCAAGAATCAATTTTGTTTAGTTTTGCATGCTTATCGGTTTTCATTGTCAATGGCTACCCTTTTGTTGCCTTGGCTGATGTCTGTTACCAGTGCTAACTGCAGCATGAATCTTATCTGAAAGCATTTGTTGGTTTTTATATAAGAATGACTAGAGTGGAGGTTATATGGTTGATTCTTGGTCATGAATTCTTGTTAAATATTTCATTCTAAGTTTGGAGTACTCAATTTTCATGCAGATTCAATGACTTAAATCTGAGGATCTTTTCCAGGCATTCTGATTTATTTCCAGAAGAGGTACATTGTCTTCTTATCATTCAATGTATCTATAAGCATTAAAACTCATATACTCATGTGAAGTACTCAATACCTTAAGCTGCATCTTGCTTGCAGCTTTAGGTTCAAAACCTATTCTAAACATGTTTTATTAGTTATGCACAGTTTCTAAATGTTTAGCATGGACCTGTCACATCATAGTGCAGTGCCAAAGTTGAGTTGAGGATCAGAGTTATCTGAATTTAAGGAGGCCCGGACTGTATTCTCAGTTCTAATTAACACAGTTTGTTTAAAAGTAACCTGCTCATTTATATTAATGGAGTTTACTGTGATGCAGGTGTTCAACCTTGAAACGTTTAAATGGTCTTTTGGCATCCTCTTCTCCCGTTTGGTAAGTTCAGTACTAGTAGGACCTGTTTGTTTCTCTTCTGCATGGGAGTTAAATACTTGGTCTAATATTTTGCTTGAAAAAGTTGACTTTTATACCAGATGCTGAGTAATTGTAAGAATTCTGTAAAAATGCATCACTCAAGGGAGTATGAGAGTGACATCCTTGAAACTAGTTTGGTTCTGATGATATAGGTCCGTTTACCCTCAATGGATGGAAGTGTTGCACTGGTTCCCTGGGCAGATATGCTGAATCATAGCTGTCAGGTTTGTGCAAGTACTCCTTTATAAAGTCATGTTCTTCTTCAATGTCACCCTATCAGGCTCTTAGAGGTAACCCAATTCTTTTAGGTGGAAACTTTTCTTGACTACGATAGATCATCAAAGGGGGTTGTATTTACCACGGACAGGGCATATCAACCAGGTGAGCAGGTATACAAGACCCTAAATCCCTCAACTTTACAAGATTGAAAGCAAGGTTTTAAGGATAAATCCTAAAAAACATCACTTATGACTCGAAATCTTTTTGCATCTTTGACAGTTACCGTATTTCCTATCCCCTGTCCATTTTATTTCTTTTCTTAGGGTATTCCTTGGTGTCAGAGCTCTATTGATCTGTATTTTCTTATTTATGGTCATTAATTTTATTCATGTATTGTACTCTTCAAAAAGGATCAGGGAAAAAAGTAGCTGTAGAACATGGTCATACCCGCTAATTATCTTTCATCTTTTATTGATTGTCTTCTTACGGATTTGATGTATGGTCAAGTGGACATCCATTGAAGCTGATAATGTCAAGACAGTTTCACATAACTAGAACTCAAAGTTTTTGACAGTCAAAAGTGATTCTTTGGTTGTGGATATTATGGTGCATTGTTCCATTGTACTACTTCTTAGGGACTTGCCTCATCAAACATGTATCTTCACTAATTTGCATTAAAAGTCATGTCTTCCATCTAGGGCTTATCTACTTGTTGATTTCGTTCCATGCATGGTGTGTCTAATTGCTGATGTTATGCAGGTCTTTATATCTTATGGAAAGAAATCAAATGGGGAGCTACTTCTCTCATATGGATTTGTTCCTAGAGAAGGCACCAATCCTAGTGACTCGGTAGAGTTATCATTGTCGCTTAAGAAATCTGACCAATGTTTCAAGGAGAAAACAGACTTGTTAAGGAAGCACGGATTGTCAGTGTGAGTTTATGCATGTAGCCTCTTCTTGTATCTTGACACATTCAATGTATCTGAAATAACTCAAAACACAAATTAATTGCGTATCATTCTCGATATTATTGCTTTGTTGCATATTCTGATTATGTTGGTTAACCTTCTTGCAGTTCGCAATGTTATCCTTTGCGAGTAACTGGTTGGCCTAGGGAGTTGATGGCATATGCCTACCTAGCAGTTAGCCCGCCAAGCATGAAGAATCAGTTTGAAGAGGTAAGATCTTTATATTCCCCATGCATATCTTGCTAATTTAGCCGGTCCTTCTTACGTGGTGTAATTTTTATTCTAGATGGCTGCTGCAGCATCCAACAAGTCTACGTCCAAAAAGAACATCGAATATCCTGAACTAGAAGAAGATGCTTTGCAGTTTCTGTTGGATAACTGCGAGAGCAGTATATCAAAATATTCTAAATTTCTTCAGGTGAATATATAAAGATCCTTAGCTAAGGACGTGTGGCAGAAAAAAGATGTGTTCATGAATTGAGCTGTGTTAAATTGATAATTCTGAATGTGTTTCTTCCGCGACAGGCAAGTGGCTCGATGGATTTAGATGTGACAAATCCAAAGCTTCTTAATCGGAAATTATTTCTCAAGCAGCTTGCAGTTGATTTGTGTACGAGTGAGCAGAGGATACTGTTTCGCGCACAATATGTAAGTTTTAAGAATTGCCGGTTGTCTGAAATCTTCTTCTACATGACTATGCTATGAAAGTTTGCTGATATTTCTCCTACTCGAGCATTTTTACGTTAAAAAAATGAATAAGACTTTTACTAATCATGATCATAACGTCTTTAAACTTTGTCTTGTCCTAATCGGCTGTGATTTCCTCCTATTCATTGTTGCAGATACTGAGAAGAAGACTACGGGATATAAAAAATGGTGAACTGAAGGCGCTGAATCTGTTCGACGGTTTAAAGAAGTTTTTCATCAAGAAATGAAAGGAAATGACTTATGAATGCAGCTTCCCAACTGGAGAGATGAGTTTTACCGAGTCTGTAAAACATGATTCAGGTGACATTTTGATTCTATTTTAAGGGGCAACATTTCATTTATGTTTTTCTGCGCCATTCCAACGGTTTCACGTAGTTCACCCATGAAGATCATGTACTCCTCCAGCAATGCCACACTTCTTCTTCTTCTTAGCCAAATAAGAAACAATTTCTTCATCCTTCACTTCCTTTTAACCGGTGTCGGTTCCATGTATAAACTGCGTTTATTTTTATGTTTCAGCCCTTCATAACCCAAGTCAAAGGTGACCTTACTTTTAATTTTGGCTTTACAAATAAAGTTAAATTATTATTTTTTATCTTCAATCTTATAATTATTCTCGGTTTACTTGTTCCACGCTCTCCGTAGAAAATCTAAATTTGTTGGTGTTTATTTTCAGTTTGAAATTTTGGTCGAAAATCAGTTTGATCGCCCCATCAATTTTTTCAAAGTGATGGTGGGACGGAACAATTCTCGTTGAAGGTTGTCGCATACCTGTCAAAAAAATACATTTAAACACCTAAATATTTTAGCACAATTAAGTGGATAACAAAAAATAAGATCGTTTCATAGAAAAATGGGAACTTTACTAAGTATATTACGTAGATGAAAGCTCATATGTATAAATATGACTAGGATTAAGTAGATAGCAACAAATAAGATCGTTCCATAGGAAAATGGAAACTTTATTAAATATTTTACGTAGATGAAAGCTCGTATGTAAACGTTATTAGGATTACCAAACAACTAAATTAAAACTCAAGTGCTAAATTCTCATGCAATTAATATAAATAATAAAAATACAAAGATTATGAGTCTTAAACACAATTGATTTACACCTCCAATCTATCTGTCGATTATTGACAAGTTATTCTACCCATATGACATTTGACCACACATTGTGGAGAGTTATCTCTCGTTTCACATGGAGACATCTCTCCCCTTCCCTCAAATATAGTTAAAGCGAGCGATCGACGCTTTCAATTATCTTTCCTTGTGTATAACCTAGACACATGCCATAAATTTAGCCTGCAAGTCAATACACATAGGAAACAATACACCCACGTGAAAAACATGTAAATAACACAATTATGTCTTCTAGGAGCGAGTACGATGATCGGCATATAATAAATGCTTATAGTTGGCTACAATCGACAAAAAAGAAAACAATCGGATTTCACCCTAAAAATCTAGCAAATGCTCCCTTCGGCTCAGTTGTATTTGCACCCTTTTGATTAACTTTCTCAAGTCACGTTTGACCATAAATTTCAATTTCGACAAAGTCTTGTGCGAGACTGTCTCACAGCGAGACCAAGGATTAATGTGTAATATTATGAAGTTTAACGAGAGATTGGGTCAAATATAATTTAAGAAAGTTTGGGAGAGGAAGGAGGGATCTGGGTTCAAATACCACTTTTTGGAGGTGCTGGACATAAATAATTGGGGAATTAATTATTCCGGGTCATAAGAATCTCGCGGGTTAATAATCCGGGTCAGATCAATTCGAGGATCAATTTTTTTCCGCATTTCCGCGCAATGCGCGAGTTTTTACTACCAGACTTGATGTTTCATATTCAGTACATGATGTTTCAATTATACCTTGTGATGTTTTTTCATAAGTCTATTTTTCACTAAAATCATATGTTTTAAAGTTAAATTTTGATCTTTTATTGTAAATCTTATGCTTGCATTTTCAAATTTTGACAATTTATACATGTTGATACTAGTTAGTGATATTTAATTATCTCAAATTTTAATTTATTAGTTATACTTTCATTTTGATTGATGTGTTAGTTTTTCAACACGCCTTTTTAAAAATTAATATTGATGTTTCTTTTTCTTTTGAATATTACATTTTTATTTAGCGTATCCCTTGATGTTACAACGGTGCGAATCAATATGTTTAAATTTTAGTATTGATGTTTTATTTTTTCCGATATCGGTGTCACTTTTTGACACTTTGATGTTTTAAAATTCATGTATATTTTATTTGATGTTTACCTGTTTTAACTTTTATTTGATTTTTAAATATTTTAATTTGACGTGTATTTTATTATTTTTTTGATTTTAAACTATTTTGATGTGTGTTTTTAGTGTTTTCATTTGATATTTAATTATCTTAATTTGATGTGTATTTTTGTTTTAATGTTCAATTTTTTAAAATTTTGATATATTTTAATTTTATGTTTAACCATTCTTGTTAGATGTGTATTTTTATTTATTTTTATTTGATGTTTAACTATTTTAGTTTGATGTTTAATTATTTGAATTTGATATATTTAACCACCCCCTACTTTGGGTTTAACCTTTTAAAAAAATTATGTGAATTTGATATATTTAACTTTTTAATATTTTTATTTGACTTTAATTATTTTTTATATGATTTTTAATATTTAGATTTAAGTCTTAAACATGGGTGAAAACACAATTTGATCCATTGAATATCTGTATGTCAGATCCGATTTGACCCGGTTCAGTTTCCCCACGTTTCCTCTATGTTTTGAACCCGATTCGCCGGCTAAAACCCAACCACCGCCGGAAATCGCTTATCCCGACATCCCAATTTTCCACCCGAATTCCCACTATCTGCATAATAACCATCGACAGCGCAAATTCGACACCACCGTCTGCGCAAAAACATCGCCGGCAAATTCTGCATCTAAGTAATCTCGATCGAGTAATTCTCCGACTGCGCGAGCCACTGGCCATATTTCGATCTCCCTGACATAAAAAATATTGTAGATGAATCGACGAACGTCAACTGAACCTTCGGTGGCGAACGTCGACTAAGCTTTCGGTGGCGACCAATCACAGTGGTGGATTTGAAAATCACAAAACGAGAAAAGAGAAGTTGAAATCAAAATCAGAACAATTGAAGTCCGGAATAGAGGTTTCAAAGAGTGGCGGGGGAGGTGGTGCTGGAAAAGGAAGAGTGACCGCTGCTAGGGTTAGCCGGAGAAGATGACGGGTCGGCTAGAAATGAGGGAGAAGAACATATCCCTATTTTTGTATTCCGGTCCCCAAATTATAGGGAATTTTATAAAAACAAACCTCGAATAAAAAATAAATGTGGTTTCAACCCCAAAATTTTAAAGCCTCTATTTAATATTTCCATTTAAACACAATTTACCCTTGGTCTTACGATAAGACGGTCCCAGGAGACGGACTCTTCAAGTAGTATATAGGCACTAATATCAAACTGTGAAATATTGTTAGATTCCTTTGCATAATGTATTTTCTAAATATCCATTTTTTATATGATGTTATTATGCGTAACTAAAATTATCTTTGGTCAAACATGACTGCAGAACGTTGACCAAAAAGAGTGCAAATACAGTTAGAACATAGGTGGTATTAGTGCTGAACTTACCTTATTAGCATGAACTTAATTTAATTCAGTTGAACTTAATTTATTAGCTTTTAACTTGCATGAACTTAATTTATTTATGGTGAATTTAATTTATTACTGCTGAATTTAAAATAAGATCATGCTCTCATAAATCTATTTTAATTGAATTGAACTAAAACTAAAAGTATTAAAATTAATGATAATACCCTATAATTAAATTAAATTTTATTATAATAATTCTGATGAAATATATTAAATTGGACTAAATTAAATTAAATTAAATTGAACAGAGGTACAGATTTGAATCTGGCCATTTGATTAAAGCTGACACGCTTTAATCCCTCCCGTCTTCCTATGCGTAATTATTACGCGTGGGCAACTTCTCCAACGCTCCCTCATCAATCTCCAGACCTTCCAATGCTCCCTCATTACTCTCTTTGCCTTCTTATCTGTCATACACTCAGCATCTTCTTTCTCATATCCCTCTGTTTCCTCTCCGTCTCATATGCAACCCTAGCCTCCACTGAGTTCATTTAGCATCCCGTCGGTAAATGTTCATGTTCCCTTTACAATTTTTTGTTTTTCGCTTTGAAGGGTTTCCTTCTCCTGGCTTCTCCACCGTTTAAAGCACAAAAGTTGATGTTTTTAGGTCGTGCTTAGCCTTCTTTGGCCGTGCTCAATGGTCGGCTTAAGGAAAATATGTTGGTCGGTCAAGGTTGTTTGTCGGTTACCCTTTTCTTTTTGACTTCCAATGCAGATTGTAGGGTTTTCAAAAGTCTTTTTAGTTTCTTTGATTTTGGAGTTTCTCTGCACTGATTTGGATTCAGGGTTTTCTTGGTTTAATTTTTTTTATTACAGTAAGAAACTTCAGCGATTCGATCCCGGTTTATCAGGATGGCCGCGATAGTTTGCGTCAGTCTATTTTGCCCATCTGTTTTGAAATTTTTTCGATAGTTTGCATCGGTCAACCCCGTTCATGTATTCGTCTTTAGTCAACTAGTCACAACCATGTTTTTTTAAATAGCTGTAGGGAGTTGTGCGTGGATGCAACATGTATTTGTGTGGGTTGGTTGGTTTTCAAATTTGTGTTTCACACTCTGTCTGTGCTCTCTGTATCAAGAGTCAGCCGAAAGTACTGCTTGTACTCATTAATGTGATGAATGGATGTTATTGAATGATGACTGTTGTTAATAAGTGTGTTGTGTTTGGTTATTGTCGTGAATGAATGTGTTGTGTTTAATATGGTTAGTTCAAAATGTTTTTGAATTTTCTTAACCTCTTACAATCTACTCTATCTCTGTCCTATCTCACAATCTGCTCTACTTCTGTGTTTCTCTTGTTGTATTTTTCTCTGGCTGCTGAGATTTTGCTCTACGTTGCTTCCTGACTGTTGATACTCTGCTCTACTTTGCTCCCTGACTATTGTCATCCTGCTCTACTTTATTGCTGTCATATTTCGTGCTTTGCTACTCCACTACGTTTTGTGCTTCTACGGTAATCTCAGATCTGTGTAACTTCATGCTTGTTCAACCTTGCTTAGCATTGAGCTTATAGCAATTGCTCGGACACCAAGTACAACCCGTCAACTTGTTCAAGGGAGAACAAGGGTTGAGGCTTGTAACCAAATAACAATTGTTATAATATCTATACTTTCTTAAATCTGAAATTTGTTGCTGTTTAATCAACTATAGTGCTTGTTTAAACGACCTGGACATGTACTGCAATTACTTTGGTGTTTTCTCTCTTCTAAACCGAGGTCCATCTGATTTCTTCTTCGATCTGTAACTGAGACAGTGCTGTGAACATGTTTGTGAGGGTATATATCTTAGGTTTTTTACCTGGTCGTTTGTGTGGTCCACCTATTTGTTTATGTGATATGTATCTAAGTCAGGGTTGTCGACATGTTTGTCATGGTATATGTAGGGGCTTCCAACTGGTTCTGTTTTTCCCCCACTGCTTTGGTTTGGTCAACGTGTTGTTTCTGTTTCATGGAGTCATTCTACATGAAATCACATTTTTTTTGTTTAGTGCACACATGGACACTGATGACGGGGTAATGGCTGGACAAGAATTAACATCCCAAAGCCTACCCTCGAAGACCATACTTGGTGCATGGTCACGTTCTCCTAAACAGGCTTGTGCCGAAGTTTATGACTCTCAGGTACAAGCCTGCCCTAATGAACTGAATGACATTGGAACACCTGATTCTTTTACGTGTTCGGACATACCAACTGCGACACACTTCAGTCCAATTGACTTTGATTCCTGGTCTGACATGACCAATTTCTGGTCTGGTGAGGTTAATCAGCAAGTAAATGCTGAACCAATACCTCCTGAAAATCATTGTCACCCCGAGTCTACTGAACTGGAGTCCTCACGGTATGCCCAGAACATTGATTATCAAAGCATTAAATGGGGTCAGCCAGGGTTCTACGAATTCTGTGCCTGTTATTTTCCGAAAAACTGGTCCACTTATGTTCGCAATAAAGAGAAACCAAAATGGAGCATTCATGATAACTCTGAGTACGGTGTTCTGCTCCGTGAAACCCTAGCGGAGTTTGCTGCTGCAGATGAAAAATCCAAAGGTCAACCTGAAACGTCCTTCCCGGTCGCTAGGTGACTCGATTCACAGGTTGTACCACTTAACCTTTTCCCTTTTCATTTTTGGTGTACGATTCTCATAAATTTTATATATTTTTCCAAATCCTAACTACTGTTTCATGTTCCCCTACTTGTAGGAAATCGCGAATGGGAATTTAGTTTGGCCAGTTCTTCTAAGACTTTTTTATTTGCTGTTTCTGCCTAGTAGTCATGTCTGGGTTTTTCTTTGTTATTCGTACAGTTGCTGTTAATTTATGATGCATGTCCGATTTGGGTTGATTCCGGACATAACTTATTAATCTAGGTTTTTCGTACATTTGCTGTTATTTTCTGCTGCATGTCCGGTTTGGGTTGATTCCGGACATTGCTTATTCTTCTGTTATATTCGTATGGTTGCTGTTTATTTCTGATGCATGTCCGGTTTGGGTTGATTCCGGACATTGCTTATTTTTCTATTTTTTTAGTTCAGCTGCAGTTACTTTCTGTTGTATGACCTGTTTGTGTTGATTCCGGATATTAACTGTTATTATGTGTTATTTGTACAGTGGCTGTTAATATCTGCATGTCTGGTTTGGGTTGATTCCGGACATTACTTACTAATATGTTTTAATCGTACTGATGATTTTTTTCTGCTGCATGTCCGGTTAGGGTTTATTCCCGACATTACCTGTTATTCCACGTTATTAATACAGTTAATGGTACTTATTTGCTAAGAAACATAGGTTACACCGGTAGAAAATCATGAACCTTAACCCCTACACATCTGTGATGAAGCTGTGATTATGAGTATCTGGTAATGCAGCCATGCAGTTGGATTTGAAATCTGAACTGATCTTGGCGGGGCATTTATATGAAATAAAACCAGCTCTGAGATGACCCGATTAATTGCAGCAAGCCTTTAATGATGATACATTTAAGTTGTACACCTGAAACTGACGCAACCATGTTTATCATTTGTGAAAACATTTGGACGGTGTCTATGTGGTTTCTTGTACATTTATGCTGTGTGTTTAGTGTGTTTTGTCCAATTTTAGTTGCTGATTGGAACCTTTTGTGTGCATAACAAAAGAGTGAATTACACCCACATATTTTACAGGTTGCCCTATAAACATGTTTAGAAAACCAAAAGACATGTTTACCCTAGACTATACATCTAGAAGCACAACCTTCAAAATATTTCCCTCCAACCCTTCCTACACCATCTCCATGCTGATTAGTAAATCCTGGACTGCTTCAGTTCTTCCAATTGAAATTAAGTGCTCCAAACAAGCCCTCACAATTTCTGAGTCCACCATTAGGTTTGTTGGCAGAATTCCAAGTCTTCGCAGCCGCTGTTTTCCCATATGTGGCATTTTGAAACCATTCCCACCCATGCATTTCATAATTTCAATCATAACATTTTGCAGAGATAGGAAAATATCATCCAGTTTTTTTCGTTCTCCTCTTTCAAAAGCATCATGCACAGCCCCTAAGAGTTGTTCTAGACTGGAGGTAGGGTTTTGGTGTTGTAAACTTTGAATGCTAGCAAAAAAACCCAAGTCTAAAATGTTCAAATCTAGTGATTTAGATGGCTGGCACACTAATCTGATTGAAAAACCATTTGAATTGGCTGCTGCAAAAAATTTCGGGTCATTCGCCAATATACGTGAGCTTGCATTATCTTGCTGAATAAAAAATGTGTTTGCTGGCCCAAGGTGGACACCTAGCTTTAATGGCTGGGATTAGTTCATCTATTAGCTTCTTCCTAATGCATTCTCGGTTTATGAATTCTACGGGAGTAAGAACCATAGTTCCTCTAGGCCTATTTATGTTGTTCTTGGCTGTCTTATATTCAACATATAGGAACACCCATATTTTACCATCAAATAACACATTTCCTTCATGGTCTAAAAGGGGTCGACAAAAAGCACATAGAAACATTAATTTAGGAATGTAATGCTTGTTTTGTGTTGCCCTATATAGTTCTTGTTCTGTAGGTGCTAGTAAGTACCTTGTTGTTGCCTCGGTTAGATAGAACCATTTTTCGTCGATATGAATTATTTAAGAATTTCTTTGAAATGCATGTTGCATTGGATGTAATTAAGACACCATTCTAGCCTTTGTGTTTTGCATTCCACAGTAAGGCAGGGATGAACAGCCTTTGTGTGGCTCTTGATGATCTTGGACGTCACAGCCTTTGTATGGTGCTCTTGCTTACATATAGACCAATAGCTGTACTCCTGCAGATTCGCCTATTTCTCAATGGCAAGGCCATCAGCGCGTCAAGGTCGATTGGCTTCTTATTTGGTGCTGCTCAACCATGATGTCGAGACCTTGCATTCACAACTTCTCCATTCCGCAGCTGCTCCTTCACCCTTGCCTAGATCAGGCTCAAGATC
>JAULKJ010000011.1:7487929-7505185 GCA_032355405.1 Rubia balearica | reverse complement strand
CCTCCTCCCGAGGAATTAAGGCATACGTTCTGAACTTTAGTACACAGGTCGAGTATGTTGGAACATGGTCAGTTCTGGCTCTGCGCAAATCACTCGATAGATCGAAGTCTGAAGATCTTCTCTATTTAATTCGTGTGTGTGTGTGTGTGTGTGCACGCGCAGCCGAATAATGTCCCTATTTATAGTCTATTGCAGATTAGAATAACTCCATAATAATCTCCATAATATTCCTATTCCTTATCTGCTTTTGAAGCATATCCAAATCTCATAAATAAAGTGATTTTCCTTATCACCAATATTCCATAACATCCTTCAATTCCAATTCCATAAATGTAGGGATTTTCCATAAAATCATAATGCTTCTATTCGGCTATATCAAATATTGCATAATCAGTAATTTCCATAACCAAAACTCCTTCTCGCAGTATATTCTCAGTGTATGTTCCAACATGGTAAATTTTCTTCTTTACCATAAGTTCACAAATTTTCAATCAATTAATCCATGAGACCATGCATGACTTTACAGTGTTAAAACCACTAATCAAGTAATGAACCAGGTTCTTCAGCACCTTCTTGATTCTGAATTTTATCAACCCACCAAAATCAACCTCTTCAATAGCTCTCTTCTGCTCTGGGGGACAGCCTTGGCCATAGTCACAAATTTATTGAGATGACAAGTAATTTTAAAATTTTCATTGATGCTGTTAAATAAAATAGCAAGGTAAAATAATTAAATCAAACAACAAGAGCTTCATAAATAATACATTTTAATAACATCAACAGGTACATTGCAACAATGAACTTTAAAAAACATCATAAAAATAGAAAATGTGCATTTATGTCCCTCAGTTTTTTGTTTTGTGCACATATACCCTCCAGTTTTTTAAAAGTGCATTTGTACCCCTGGTGACATTTTGAAAGTGCATTTGTACCCCTGGTGACATCTGGAAAATTGGTCAATTTTGGTCATTATCGAACTCAAAGAAAATGATTGTTTTGCCTCTGAAAAAAAACCAAAAATTAGAAACCAAATTCAAATTTTTCCCTCATATCTTGAATCCGTTCGAGTAATCCAACTCAGACGAGGAAAATCCGTTGGAATTAGGGTTGGAAACAGGAACTAAATCTCAACCGGTCAAGTCGCGGATGAAGAGTTTCGAATCCTAGTCCAAATCACACTGTTTTTTAACTCAAAATTTTGACAAGACATTTTTATATCGATGTTGATGAAGGGTGGGCCTCACTTCAGTGGAGGGTAAAATGGTCCTTAACTTTTCAAAAATGAAGTGGGGGTTATTTTGATAATTTTAGTATTGGCCAACACCGAAAAATAATATGTCAACGTCAAACTTAGGTTGGAGGGGTATGAGTTTTTATGTCACAGCTAATTCAGGGGTATATGTGTACTTTTGAAAAATTGGGGGTATATGTGTACTAACCAAAAAACTGGGGGGCATGGATGCATTTGACCCTTTAATCAAAATTGAATAATTTAAATTATAAGATTTTGTTGATATATAAGTAAGGATATTATCATGTGGCATAGTATTAAATTCGTCTTAATGTGTATTTTCATAATATTATTTTTTTTATAATTTTTAATATTACATAGTTAAAGATATTAATGGTCAAATATTTTTTGAGACAACTATCAAAAGTCAAAGTGTGCAGGTTAACCTGGGACAGAGGGAGTATTAATTCTTTTTCTAATTTATTTTACGAAATCATAGTCATGAGTAATGTTGTCAATTCGGTTATTCGGGTCAGATTCGGGTGCGGATCAAACAGGTTTGGGTTGAAATTGGTCAAAATTTATTTTTGGGTCAGGTTGAAATGGGTCAAAATCTGCAGGTCGGGTCAGGTCAGTTCGGATCGGGTCGAAACGAGTTCGCGTTTAAACGGGTCGAAGTCTGTTTTTCAGGTCGAGTCGAAAAGTGTCGAAACCTATTTTTTGGGTTGTGTCTGGTCGAAACGTGTTTGGGTTGAAAAGTATCAAAGTTTGTTTGTCGGGTCGGACGGGTAAATGTCAAGTCAGGTTCTGATGGGGTTTTTAATGTTCCTCGGGTAAGGTCGGGTTGGGTTATACTACTCCCTTTGATCCTAATATTATGTCCTCAACTTTTGGGCACAAGTATGTTTAGAAATCACTTTATATGAAAAGTGCATTGGCATAAAGTGATTTATTTGCTTTTTTACTTTTGTTTGTTAGGAGAAATATTAATTAACTTTAGTGTGTAAAATATGGTTAAAGTCAGAGGTATAATAAGAGTTATGCATTCTTGTCCCTCTCTTTAATGGCAAAAAGTGAAAGGGAGCCATTAAAAAAAATTGCCAAATAGGAAAGTGAGACAATATTAAGGGACCAGAGGGAGTACTAGAAAGCAGGTACATAGGCACCGGTATGTTAGTGTTGGCCGGAGGGGTGGATATAGCAATTTTATTTGTGGGTCACAATTTACTTAGGTGTCTCTATCTCTGAAAATAGTGTTAGAATTTTGAAAATTTTAGAATTTAGGCGAATACAATGGATCTAAATGGAAAAAAATAGGGCATTAATAAAAAAGCATATATCAATTAAGTAAAAAAAGTAAAATTATTTTTTCAGGATTAAAAAAGGTACTCCCTCCGTCCCTTTTATTGTGTCTCATGTCACTATTCATTAATAAAGTTAATGTTGTTTGAATTGTAAAAAACTATAAACATATAAATATGAAAATTATTGTGTGATATATTACTACGTTCATCTTAACACATATTTTTAAAATATATAACTTTTATAATTTATTATTATACATAATTTAAGATATTAAAATTATAAAATCATTAATGAATAGTGTAAAAAAAGGATGTAAGACACAATAAAAGGGACGGAGGGAGTAGTACTATATTTTTATAAGATTCTTCAGCCAACCTTAAAATGCACATGTGATGCAAGTTCTTCTGTGTGATAATTTTTTTATGAAATAAAGTGTAATTTTTATTCATTAGTAAAAGATGTTAAAAAAATGTGGAATGGTATCCCATTGAAGAACAAGTTTTCCAGAGTTTTTGCCATGTTGGGCTAATTAATGAGCTACAAAATTTCTTATCTTCTAATCTATTGTAATATTGGTGATGTTGATTTTTAACTAGACTAGCTATCTCATCAATGATTAGGTTGAAATTGGATAGGTCTTCATTATGATTATTGACAATATTTATAAAAATTTGTGCATCTCCTTTGATCTAGTGAATTTGTATGTCCTTCTGTAAGGATACTTGTAGACTTGTTCACAGAGTGATGGTTTCTGCGTGTTTCACCATATAAATTAGAGGTAATGAATGGGTCTCTTCATATAGCCTATTCTCATTTGGGGCTAAGATACACAATCATAGGTACGTGCGATCAACAGATATGGTTGCATCAAAGAAGAGAGTATTTCTAGTTTTCAGGGATTTGGTTCTTGAAGTGTCTTCCACATGGCTTGATGTTTACCAATATCCTTTCTTTCAAAATCATATATCACTTTTGTGGCGTAGATGACACAGTGTTGTGGATGAAATTCATGACTTTCTCCATGTATATGTTTATTCATGTGGTGCCAAAGTTATGATAGTAGTATGGAAAAAATGCCATATCACGGGATTTCATATCTAAAATTAGTTCTTAGACCCATAAGCTTTCATTTTGTTGTTTGAATTTGAAATTCTTTTCATGTAGATCAGGCGCAAACCAAAATTGATGTGCCAAAAGATAGTGAAAAAATAGATGCTCAAGGAAGGTAATCCCTGCAGAACATCTTAAGCTTTGTGATTCACCTTGCATGTGTTGCTAGCGTAGATTTTCTACGGATGGTAGGTTATTTTTGCATAATCTCTAAATGATATTTTTTAATTCTTGGCCGTACATTTAGGGTCCATATCTTCTCTAGTGTAGCAAGGGTCCGGGACTGCTTGTCGCTATGTTTCCTGCATCTAGAGAATTTTAAAGATTGATACCTAAATTATTTATGTTTCCTGCATCTAGACCATTCTTTATTTATGTTTGTAACCCTGATCCAATTCTTATTCAGATGCCCTTCGACAATAAATTTCTCCCTTCAAGTATGGATCTCCTGTCATACGATGGATCCCATTTCAATTTCTCTTCCAAGAGAGTGGATGTTGGAAAGTATTTAGGTTTTAGAAGTTTAGCTATAGTTGAATTCGAGTTAATCATCATCCTCCGTGTTTGCTTTCCAAGCATTGTTTTGTTGAAAACTTTTGCATCCTTAAAACCCAATCCGTTCATACTTTTTGGGAATCATAAGTTAGTCCATTTAGCCCGTGAATTTTTTCTTATGGGATGTCCTATATAAGCATATCTAGAAGCATAAAGCATGACATATTATAAGTAGGTATCACTAGTATTGCTTATAAGAATGATTTAATGAGAACTTCATTTCCTTATTTAGAGAGTTTTTTGTGATCCCAACACTCAATCTTTGTACAGATCTTGTTTTTCATCCCTCCAGTGCAACAGTTTTTTATCTTCCAAAGACTATTGAAAGTTCCAAATATTTTACATGAGTAATCGTTTCATTTCGAAGAGATATTTTGGTACTTTTCTTAGTAGCCAATGTTTGGACTAATCATAATAGATTATTACTGCATTATATTTTTAGCCTTGAAGCTTCGTCATGTACTTGTAATACACTCTTTTGTGTATGTGCTTCTTGAGATATTGCTTCACCAAAAATTAGTGTTATCAGCAAAAACAAAATTTGATAGGGTGGGGCAGCCCTCGCAATTTTCATACCATGTAGTTGTTTAGATTATATTTATGCATGCATCATTTGTGAAAAAACTTCGTTACAGATGATAAAGAGATATGGTGGTAGAGGATCTCCTTGTCCTAACCCATTAGTAGGTAGAACTCTACCAAAGCATTTTACGTTTTAGCATAAAAGAGAAGCGCACAGTTGAGATATAACTGTCGATCAAAGTGATGAATCTTTTAGTAAGTCCCATCCTACCCGGGATTTTGAGTAGGAAATGCCATTTAATTCTATCAAATGTTTTACTATGTCTAATTTAATCGATGTTTTCCCTATTTGTGCCATTCATTTCCATTTAATGTAGTGGCATGCCTCATAAGCAATAATAATGTTGTCTTAGATTAGTAGATTTTTACAAAAGCACTCTGATGTTTTGAGATCACATTATCAAGAACCACCTTTAGCTTATTTGATAAGCATTTTAAGATAACACTACATACCACATTGCATAAACTAATAGGTCTAAATTTTAAATTTTCCTATGGTTTTTTTCACTTTTGAAATAGAACTATGAGAGTACATCCAAAATGGTCTTCACTTTTAATTGAAATTTACAATTTGTAGGATTTTTTTAAAAAAATTCCATAAAAGGTACCACTTTGTTATTAATGTCCCAAAAAAATACTTTTTTAGTTAAAAGTTGGTACCATTATGGTATAATTTTGATTCAAATTGGTACTTTTTTTGCTGAAAGGTACCATTTTGATATATAAATGAAAAACAGGGCACCTTTAAAGGACATTCAAAAGTAGGTATCAAACTGTAAAGTTATATTAAAAGTTGGTATCATTTTGAATATCCTTTCTATGCACTAAACAAAAAATATTTGTTTATGTTGGTCAGTAACACCACCAGCTTCTTTAGTCCATCAACAAACATTATGTGGGCATAATATTTTTCTCTCCACCAGCATCAAATTCTTGTCTTTATTTTTTCTATCTCATTGTCATCAACTCTGGCATCCAACATATCATTATCTAGTCAAGCACTCTTTGGTGTTTTTAGCTTCGTCATTTGTGATAAAATGTAAAACCCATCAATATTGTGGGTGTGTGTATTTATAAATATATATATATATTTATAAATACAAAGAGTTACAAGGTACAATTATCCATAGAACAGAATCTACAAATTAATCAGGAGAAGGATTCGTTCCTTATCCTTCTTGTATTCCTTCTTTAACTCTATTACCCCCCCCCAACAAGCGAAGTGTGGGCTTACTTGCAACGTAGAGTTTGGAACGCAAGAACTCAAACTGAGGATAAGGTAGACCCTATGTAAAGATTTCAGCAAGCTAAAGTTTAGTAGAAATATAAAATACCTTGAGCTTGTCAAAAGCCACCGTCTCACATAAATAATGATAATCAATATGAATGTGCTTGGTTTTCTTATGAAAAACAATATTCTGAGCAAGAAAGAGAGCCTTATTATTATCATACAACAATATAGGAGGCGCACAAATTGTCACTTACAAGTCTCTTAGAATATTCATCATCCAAGCCAGTCCCGCCCAGTGTTGGCCATAGGACGATATTCTAATTCTGAGCTAGAACGAGACACCATAGGTTTCTTCTTAGTACTCCAAGAAACCAGATTACTGACAAGGAATATGGCGTAACCATATGTGGATCTACGAGTCTCCAAATAGAAAGCCTATTTGTTCTCAGAATAGCCAAATACTGAAGGGTGGACGAACATAACATAACAAAGAGTGACGCGAACATAGCATAAAATCCGAGTGATAACCTGAAAGTAGTCATCAGTGGGTGCCTGCATAAACTGACTGGCCATGTTAATAACATAAGACAAGTCGAGATGTTCGATTACCAAGTACGAAAGTGTGCTAACCAACAAACTATTAAGTGTGGGATTACTAAAAGGCTTACTGGAAGAGCTGAGAATGAGCCACAATTAAGTGACGATAGGAACTACATCTTTTATACTAGCTGATGAGACGATAAATGCATGCTTTTTTTAGAGCATCTCCAATGGAATGGAATCTTTCCGTTCCACATTAGAATTGGGAGGAAATGCAACTCCAATGGTATGCTATTTTGTGTTTGGTATTATCTGGATCTATAGTAACGCGTTAAATTTAACGCGTACTGTACACACGTCAAATGTGATTTACTGCTTTTTGCTTTCCTTTCTTTTTTTTCCATTTGCATTTTCTCCTTTTTCCTCACATAGATTTTGGCTTTGTTTCTGCCTTTCTCGTTTTACAATATTCCTCTTTACTGCTTTTCCTTTTTAAAATATTGTTTAACATTATTTATTTTTATCAGTTCTTTTATAAAATGTACAATATTAGTATTAATTACATATGAAAATTAATTAACGTATTCTTTTTATATTTATTAACTAAAGTATATATGACAACTATTTTATAACTACTACACGTTTCATAATAAAATTTTAATATTGCAACTAAAACCTTTTACCTTTTATTATTCTAATTTAACCCCGTCTTTCCATAAGTTTATGGAAAGACGATTTTTCCCAAAACTTTACCTACTTTTAAATTGTATTTATTAATTTCAATATTATTTATATATTGTAGGTTAAATATGTAACAAAATGTATTTAAATTTAAAACTACAAGAAATATTGTATAAAATAAAAAGTAGTACTTCCACTATTCTATCTTAAATTTCACTCTTTGACTTTTGACAATTGACTCCATATATTGATATGAATATCAAAATATCATTTATTTGGATCCATGATTTTTAGGAGCTTTACACTCTATTCTTCCCCACTCCTCTTTTTAGTGAGGTTGTGTGCTCACATTTAGAGATAATTTCAAACGAGATTCTAATTTTAGGAGATTTTTTTTCTGATTTAATTAGAATTGATTTAACTTGGTTTTGATTAGGTTAAATTAGAGTAAATGATATTCATTCAAGCATGTAGCTTGGAGTCTTGGAGAATATCGGCTATATTTAGGTTATTTTAGGAATTTTAGTTTAATATGATTTTAGTTTCTTAAAATTGATATAAACCAATCTAGTTTATGTCGGGATTTACTAAATCCCGTCTTCTTTGTATTTTTGAAGGTCAAACCTATGTACTATAAACAGGGGATGATTTTCAACGTTTTAATAACATCTTATACATCATATATTTCAGAATTTGACTTTATACTCTTTGCTTATGAAGCGTTAAACCATTAGTTTTGTCCAATTATAAATTAGTGCTTGGAGCCATTGGATTCTTTATGTTAATTTGGTGCAACTAATGTTTTGGAGCCGTGTGAATTAGTCCCTTGTGCTAGTGAAATGCATAAAATTGTGTTCTTGATGACTAGACTTCGTTTGTGTCTTTTTTAATTTCAAGAGGTGTTATGATCAACTTTCCTTAAGAATTCATTTTAAAATTCTGCAAACAGAGTTTTCGCAAGGTGATTTATATAATAAATCTTTGATCATTAATATCTCTATTTTTTAAAAATAAATAAATCCACTTGTGATGATGGGGGTTTGACAGACCCCTACCCGTTTATTAATTTAAAAAAGAAGTACAAAAGGGGGGGGGGGTTCAATGGTCTTATCTCAAGAAGTTATTTTTTACGATTCCGATACAAAAGTCCTATCCAAACTAAAGAATCGCAAAAAACTGCCATTTAAAAAACAAAACGTGGAATAGTTCACCAAATACAAAATACATCGATCTGTTTACAAAGAAAAGAAAAGAGCCTATCTAATCCTAGTATATGGAAATCTGATCTCATAGAGATGAATCCGCCCTTCTATATCTTTTGGTTAACCTGCAAAATATTATTTACCCGCACTAGTGGAAAGAGTTTGATTAAAGGCAGCAATCAAAGTCACTTTTTAAGGAACCATCTTTGATAGAGATCCGAATGAGGTTCTAAACTCAGAATTTTTTCGGGTCCGATTAAAGGTGGTTCCAAATTGATCAAATGCTGTTTTTGAATAATCGTCTTTGATGGATATCAATTAAAGGTGGTTCCATTGTGGAACCGCCTTTAATAGGTTGGCTTTGATGAATTTTTGGGGCACTATATAATTGAATATTAGGGTTTTCTTCCACTATCAATTTCGGCCTTGGCATTTTTCCCCGCCGTTCCCCTTAGTCATTTTCCAATCTCCTCTCATTTCTTTATCACTCGCTCTCGTTCTTCATCTCCAGTGCCACTCTACGCCACCCCGAGGCTCCCTGTGCCACCTGGTGGCTCCTCTTCGCCACCTCGAGTCACTTTACAATCACTCCACTGCATCACGTTTCTAGTGCCATTGCGACATCCAGCGCCGCTGTTCGCTTCAGCGTCGTCTTGAGTCTCCAGCCCCCCCCGGTGGCCTTCCACCTGCGTCAGTTCGATCTCTTCTTCCACCTGCGTCCGCTCGATCCCTCCTTCCACTGGCCTTTTATCGGCGCGTCTTCATTTTTCCTTCTCCGACCCAACTGCGGTTGATTTTCTTCTTCTCAATATAGATATGTAAATTTTGGCATTGTTAATAACATTTTGTTTAATTATTTTTTTGGTTTCAATTATTCGATTTATCTGTGTGTATTACTGAAGATGTTGATATTGTTGAGAGCCAGATTTGTTTGCTGTGTTTCTTGGTTCGATCGAGGCTGCCAGAAACCAATAGATTTCCAACAGCTTTTTTTCATGATCCAAGATTTAGGTTCCGAACTCGGAACTTCTTTCGAGTCCAATTAAAGGTTGTTTTAGGACCAGAGAAGTCACTTTTAAAGTCACTTCTCTGGTCTGATGGAACCGCCTTTAATAGGCATGTTTTCCACTAATGCTGATTGAAGGAAACAAGTTTTGCTAGTGTGTCGGCAAGTTTGTTTGCTTCACAGAATGTGTACGAGATTGAGCAATCAATTTTTTCCATCAACTTCCAGATTTTGCGCACCACTTTGTTACAGCTCCATGGTATATTCCATTCCCTTTGCAACACTTTTACTAAAATAAGTGAGTCGGATTCTATGTGCAGTGTGAAGATTTCTTGAGTCTCTACCATTTGTAAACGTTGAAGCAAAACTTGGGATTCCGCCTCTTTGATGGAGGAGGAAGGAAGTGTTTTTGAAGCCGAAATGAGTTGCTTTCCTGCATTGTCTCTTAGGATCCAACCAATACCTGAGTTGCCATTTTTCAAAAATGATCCATCTGCATTAAGTTTAGTATAGTTCGAAGGAGACCAGGAAACAGTCACCAGTCCCTTCATAATTTTCAATTTCCAGCAAATGTTCAGTATAGGATATATAGCAGAGAGATCCCAAACAACCTTTATCTTGTGAGCTAGCAACATATCATTCAATAGCTTCAAAATGTGAATGGATATTGTTCTTTAATCAGGATTAATACCCTCAAATATGAATTTGTTTCTAGCACACCAAATTGACCATGATACAATGCAAGGAATAGACCTGATGATATTTGCAGTTTCTTTATTTTTTACATCCTGTGTCCAATAGTGGAAGAATCTGTTCCAAAGTAAATTTGATTTGAATGTTGTATTTTAAAGATTTTGTCAATAAAAAAAGACTAGATTTTCTTCGAAAGAGAGAATGAGCTGAAGACACGGTGGAGGTCATCTGCACTATTTTTACAAAAGCAACACTTTGAAGGTAAGTGAAGTTTGAAATCCTCTAAAACATCAGGCATAGAAAATAAGCATGTTTAATAATCTCCAATTCTATAGGAAAATTTTGAGGCATCAATGAAGACCATAGAAATTTGAAAGATGAGATGTTTTCTTTTATATGTCTTATCAGATCATATGTAAACTTTAGAGTGAAATTTCCATGTTCCATGTTCTTCCAGATTAGTTCATCTTTATATTCTGGAAATATGTGATGCTCAGCTTTTAAGATTTTTAGGACTGAATCTAGAAAGAGATTTTGAAAGAGAGAAACATAATAGTTCTGATCAAGAAAGAATTATGCAATGGCTAGGTCTGGGCAGATCAGATCATTTCTATGTATAATATTGAGTTAGAGGACCAATTTTTGTCCAGTTTGCATACCAAAAGGAAGATTCTCCATTTCATTTTCAATTCGTACAAAAGATTTGTTTCTATATCTTGAATTTCTAAAATTATTTTCCAATATTTTAAAGTTTTTTTATTGCCTGGGGTTGACCACATGAATTGAGACCAAAAGGATTTACCCTGTTGAAATTTCCACCATAATTTTAAAGAGAAACTTTTTGTCATTGTGTTAAGATCTTTTCAATTAAGATCGTTTTCTTCTTTAGGTAGAGTAAGTTTACTGTAACTTCTCCAAATTTCCCTTTTATTGTTTACTGAGTCCTGGCTATACCATAAGAATTTTGCAAACATTTTGTTTAGTTTTTCAATTGTGTTTTGAGTAGGTTTAAGCACTGTAAGAATGTGTAGGGGAATTGTTGAAAGAACATGTTTTATTAATGTAAGTCTTCCTTCTTGTGTTGAGTTTTTATTTTGCCAAGAGTTATTTTAAAATTTATGGAGTCCAATAGAATTTGATAGTATATATTCTTATTTCTCCCTGTAAAGAGGTTAATCTGCGCTGGGTATTACTGGCCGATAATGTTCGATGATGCTAACTGGTATATCCAAGCTTGCCACCAGTTTCAGAGGCATGCACCCATTACCCATTTTCCTCAGGAGGAGATGATGAATATACACAGCTCATGGCCCTTCGATTAATGGGGTATCGACCTGGTAGGACCATTCCCAGAGGCTCCAAGAAGGTTCAGGTATTTAGTAGTAACCGTTGACTACTTCACCAAATGGGTCAAAGCTAAACCACCATCGAATATGAGGGGGAATCTGTCATTTCATTTTTTTGGAGGAGCATCATCTGTCGTTTTAGCATTACCAAGACCATCATAACTAATAATGGGATGTAGTTTGCTCATGAACCTTTCAAAAGTTGGTGCTAGAAGTTCAGAATCCAACAGAAGTTGACAACAGTATATATCACCCACAAGCAAATAGACAGGTCGAATACCAATCGTACTATTAGTAATCGCATTTGGAAAAGGCTTAAAGGAGCATAGGAAAACTGGATCAATAATTGCCAAGTGTATTGTGGGCCTATCGAAGATTGGCTTCTTCCACCACGAGACACCATAGGGTTTGGTCTATGGCTCAGAATCTATAATCCCGGTGGAAATTGGTGAGCCAAACCCAATGATGATGAAAACTAAGGCACAGACAATGCTAACTATCTCTTAGACCTTGAATTGGTGGAGGAGGCGAAGTTTTGCGTCTCTCCATGAAGATAAGGTGAAAGAAAGGGTCAAGCGTTACCATGATCAAAGTGTGAGGAAAGTGTAGTTTACATTGAGAGAACTTGTCATGAGGAAGAATGAAAAGAGTCGACATGAGCCCAAAGGGAAGTTGGCTGCTAATTGGGAAGAACCATACATAATCCTCGAAACCCATCCAGGAGGGAGTTACGTACTTGGCATGATGGATGGAGAACGAATACCTCAGAGATGGAACATTGTCAACCTTCGAAAGTACCACCAACTTTAGAAGCATGTTGAAAGTCTAGCCAGGAAGTAGCTTACCCAATAAAAAAATAACTCTAGGTCCTGACTAGTGTTCTTCGATGGAAAATAGTACTTGGTGTAAATTGAAGATCACTCAGGTGACTAGAAAATAGTACTTTGTGTAATGTGTATGCTATACGATGCATCTAGTTATTCCTAGTATTGTACGATGTGTGTTGCAGCCGACCGGTCTAATGAAAACATACTAACTTCTATATTGTCCCGTCAGGGCCCGCCCTAAGATTTTGAAGGCTTGAAGCGAACTACAAAAAAAAGGCCCTTAAATATAATCAAAATATTTTTAATAATGAAAACTGACAAAAAATCACTTCTCTAATACAATTCTACTCACTTTCTTAGAAGCAAATTCACTAATCAAGCTTTTATAATCAAGCTCTTTAACCAAATCATGTTCAATAGATAGCATAGCTAGTCCGCTCAATCTATCTTGCGACATGGTAGAGCGAAGGTACGACTTAATCAACTTCAACTTGGAGAAACTTCTTTCCGCAGAAGCAACGGTCACGGGTATAGTGAGTAGTATCCTATAAGCAATCAAGACATTTGGATAACAACCATCCATATCCTTCAAATAATTCAATATTTCAATTGCCCTCATTTTTCTTGCTATAAACACTTCATTCAATTGCTTTAATTCCACAAACAAGTCTCCTCCATCTATATCCGAAGTCGTGTAATTTCTTAGATACATTTCCAAACTATAGCAAGATGCCTTCAAAGATTCATCACTTAATACCTTTGATTTCCCCAAATCAAACGAAAACCCCAAAGTTTCTTGATAAATTTCAAATTTCTCAAACCTACTCCAGAATGAAGTCAAAACATTATCCATCACATCTTTAAAGTAGAAAACTCTAAATGATTCTTCACGGGACATGATCATATCTTTTTCTACTACTTTCATCATATAGCCTCTTCCTATCATGGGAATGCTTATTTGGAAATTTGGGTTCAATACCCATCTCCAAAGAAAGAACATTAGTTTCACTCAAGGCTTCCTCATATCACTTTTCCCTATACATTTCAAAGAAAAAGAAGCTCTTTCAAATGAGTCAAAGCATCTTCAATGTCCATATTCTCGGTTTGTAAAATTTTACTCACCACATAAACCCGAGACAACAACTTGTGCCAAATAACCAATCCAAGTAAGAACTCAAAATTCTCCATTTTCTCGGTTGCAAGAGACTCGGCTTCACATTTCGACTTCGGATCATCACTACTATTGGCCAAGAAAATTACTGCATCCCTTACTTGAGAAGCTTGAAACCTTATGGCTCTTACACTTTCAAGATGACTCTCTCAACGAGTTTGCGAAAATGGTTTAAGTATGAGACTCTTAACCACTTCCATAAATATGCTCCACTTCTTGGTCAAAGATGAAAATAACGTATAAATACATTGTTTAACTCCAAATAAAGAAATCGCGAGAGTAGTACAATGAGCCATATCACAAAGAGTAAGGTTAAGAGAATAACAACCACAAGGGGTGTAAAAAAACTCTAGGATTGATGTCGAGCAATCTTATTTGCACACCTTTATTTTTTTCCCTTCATATTTGAACCATTGTCATATCTCTGGCCTTTTATATCATTAATATCAAGGCCAAGTTTAGCCAGAGTATTTGCAAGAGTCTCAAAAAGGCCCTTCCCCGATGTATCATCTACCTTCATAAACTCAATAAAAAATTCATCCACCTTAAACGAAGTTGGCGAGGCGTCGACACACTGTATCACAAATGACACTTGCTCTTGGTGGCTTAGGTCCGGAGTACAATCAAGAATGATTGAATAGTACTTTGCTTTCTTGATTTTCTTAAGAATCACATTCTTCACTTCATCGGCTAACAAAATAATCATTTAATTTTGAATTTTGTGGCTAAGATAATGCTTCCTCGTTTCGTTCTCTCGGACGCGACGAAGTGCTCCCTCATTATCAGATCAAATTCGGCAATCATCTCAATAAAACTTAAGAAGTTCCCATTGTTCTCTTCATCAATCTTCTCATTACTTCCACGGAAGGCCAAGTTACATTTTGCAAGTGTTTTCACAACCGCCAATATTCTTCTTAATACTTCACTCCATCGCTCATTCTCTTTGATTATTTTCTCTTGTACATCACAATCAATAGTTGTATTTGTTCGGAACCTTTTCTCCAATTCAATTCAACTTGTCATGCACTTCATGTGAACATCACTACTTTCATGAAACTTGAGTGACCTTTCTACATTTTTCCAATCATTGAATCCTTCATTAGCCAAATGAGTATGATTGTCTCTTTCCTTGAACAATCTATTACAAAAACAAAACACATCTTTTTTTATCGAATAAACTAGCCATCTCCTCTCTTGGACGTGCTCTGATTTTCTTCTTGTCTGAGCTCTGGTTCCTGTTTTTGAGCTCTGTTTTTTGTGATGCACTGGCTAGGATGGAGTCACGGAGCCACGGATGAAGTAGAAAACATGGAATAGAAAATTAATTGAACAACAATCTGAAAGCTAAATGCATCCCAACAAGTTATTGATTTATTTCGGATAATGTTACCCCTTCAAAAAGAAGGGCTTTGTTGGTTATAATCTTGGGTGATGGGTTTTATTTAGGGTAGATATTTTATTTTTCTTTTATATATAATGGATACCTAAATTAATTGGGGGTTCTTTTTTAATTAGAAATTTGGAAACTTGAGGCAAGGTACTCACTTGTCTCAGCCTTGGACCGGACCTGCTGTTGACCTTAAATGTGTGTCTAATGATGATTAATGTTGTGAGTGTATGGCAGTTGTCTAGTGTATGGTAGTTGTCTTCTGAAGGGTCAAAACATGATGAAATTGACTTCGAATATCTGGGGAATTCAAGTGGTGATCCTTACACTCTTCACACTAATGACTTTAGTCAAGGGAAAGGTGAGAGGGAGCAACAGTTTTTCCTGTGGTTTGATCCTACGGAGGATTTTCACACATACTCTTTCCTCTGGAATCCCAAGTCCATCGTGTAAGTTGAGTTCAATTACATAATTTAAACCATTAAAATATCCAATTAACTGGACTTAAAATATAATTTGACATTTATTTTAAAGGACAGATGACTTTTGTAACCCTTAAATTATTGTCATCATTCACCTTTGATCCTCCATTTTATTTTTAAATACTCTTGATCCGTGGACTAACAAAAGTGTTAAGTTGTGTCACTTCCATCTAACCAAACTGTTAACTTTTTGATATTTTAAGGGGCAAAAATGTCTTTTTCTATTCAACTCAAGAAATCTTTACAATTCAGATGAATGTTTTCTCGAGTGGTGCGTACGGCTTGAGAAGTTATCTTAACTCGGATCTCACACGGGTCAAGAAAACCTTCTTCTGAATTGCAAAGCAATTTAGGGTTGAATATAAACAGATATTTTTACCTCTCAAAATGTCAACGAAAGTTGAAATTAACGGTTTGACCAGACGGAAGTAGTACGACTTAACACTTTTGTTAATTCAAGGGTCGAGAATGTTTAAAAATAAAACGGAGAGATAAAGGTGAACGATGACAACAGTTTATGGGTCACTGAAATCGTTGCCCCATTTTAAAATGTTTTTTCTTGTGATTTAATATTGTTCATATATTTTACACGCATGTTAGCCTTTCAGTGGACGGTTTGCCCATAAGAGAGTTCAGAAACATGGAATCAATAGGAGTTCCATTCCCAAAAGACCAACCCATGAGAATATACTCGAGTCTTTGGAATGCAGATGACTGGGCAACTCAACACGGCCTAGTCAAAACCGACTGGTCCTTAGCCCCCTTCACAGCTTCCTACAGAAACTTCAATGCCGAAGCCTGCCTTTGGTCCCGGAGGACCAAATCCACCTCCTGCGATGGCGCCGATTCGGCCTCCCCGGAAAACGCCTGGCTCGCGGAGGAGCTCGATTCCAGTGCCCGGCAGCGGATGAAGGAGTTCCAAATGAAGCACATGGTGTACAATTACTGCGAGGATAAATGGAGATTTCCGGGAGGGATTTCCCCGGAATGCATGCTTGAAAATGGTGAGGGGAAAAGTAGGGATGAGAATAACAACAACATTAGGGAAAATAATGGCATTAGAGATAGTGTTGTTAATAATAAGAATAATGTTATTAATAACAATAGGATTAACAGAAAAATGATTGTTCCTAGGAAGCCACGGGGCCGTTCTAGACGTCGCTCTAGGTCAAAGAGAGGGAATACTAAGGTTATTCGATTCTAGTGGAAAGTAATAAGTAAAGTACGTAAGGATCTTAAAGTTCGATATGAATAGTTTGTTACATGATGTTATCTAATGAAAAATGTGTTGCATGCATACTAGTGTATTCTTAACAATGTATTTTTAACACAATTGACAGTTATTTTTATCGTATTTTGTTGGTAGTTAAGTAGTATATTAGATGTTGAGTTAAGTTCTAAAATGACCATAACTTTAACCTGAAAGTATCAATATAACTCTACAATTTCAGAAAATGTCAATCTAACATTTGACTCAATAGACTGTTTAGTCAATTATTCGGTGGCTGGATTTTGTGGAAAACCCAATTTTAGCCGTGAATTTAAAAAATAAAAAGATGAAAATTACGCCACTGCTCCCCTAGTTTTCTTTCTTCATTTTCTTTCTTCCTCCGGCGGCGGAGAGTTTCTTCCTCGGAAGACTACGCATACAACATCGTTCACTATGTATTCGCCACTGGTGACCACTCCACCCTCGTAAGAATCGTCTCCTCTCTGCCACGCCTCATTGACTCCTCACCGGAGGCGGATTCACTATCTCAGGATTCGCTGTCTCATTGACCCCTCACCAAATCACCGTCATTGATATGAATCTCCTTACGAAAATTCTGGATTACGGAAAATTGGTACTTTAACCGAGGTGGAATTCACGCCCAAACCACCTAAGTTGCACGAGAAGCAGCGTCTAA
>JAULKJ010000011.1:7459104-7473339 GCA_032355405.1 Rubia balearica | reverse complement strand
GTGTTACTTTAGGTGCTATTGTAATACTTTAACCTATTGTAACACTTTTACAAGTATTACCTTAGGCGATGTTACATCAGATCTATTGTAACACTTTTTAAAATTTAGTTAACATTTTTCAATATTTATGTAACATTTTTGAAAGTTGTAAGTAACACTTTATAATGTATTGTAACATTTTAAATAAGTGTTGCAAAGAAAGTGTTACGATATCTCTAATTTGTAGTAGTGATATCTAAATCAATTGAATTTTTTAGTTATATCCATAACATCAGAAAAGTCTGTTTCTCTATATTTATCAAAATAAGAAATCAATCCCTTAATTTTTATAATAGCATCATCAATAACCATATTGTTTCATTGCAAATGTTTACTAATCACATTAAGCGAATAAAATATATCATACCAAATAATTATTAACATAAGAAAGTCAAAATCACCAAACTCATTGAACGCCAAGGATTTAGTTTCACCTCTTATTTTAGAATCATTATCATCATCACTCACTTATAGTAAATCTTCTCGAGTTTCAACAATTTGAAATCGTATAGCTTTAAGACTATCAATACGACTCTCCCAACGTGTGGATAATAATGATTTAAGGGTGAAGTCTTTTAAATTTTGTTTCAAAATATTCCATCATTTAGTAGAGTTTGTAAAAATTGTATGAATGCATTGGGTAATCTCAATCGGTGGGAAAAGGAAAGAAAATAGGCCTTCTATATTTATTATTTAAGTTTTTATTTTATTTATTAAATACAACCTTATTAAAAATGTTTTAAAAATTGGGCCCTCAAATATTTAGAGGCCCTGTTAAGTCGCTCACCTTGCACATGCTATTAGACGGCCCTGTTGATCATGGGTTCGTCATAATTATATTTACCCTGGTTATTTTGCTCAAAACCCGTGGTAAAAATAATCATTTACCACGGTTTGAAAACGCAGTTAAAAATATAATGTGCGATTTTGGTAACAAAAATATGCAATATCGTCATCCCTCATGAACGACATCACAATTTTTCTAGGCAACGTCATCCTCCACCATCAATATGGACCGACCTTGCACCATCATCGGTATGGTCGTCGGCTCATGACTATTTGCCTCGATTTTTTCAAGAAAAAAAGGTATAAATGATATTCACTTCGGTTATAAACCGAGATAAAAAAAATTACACTTTTTTACTATGACAACATTTACCTCGGATTTTTTATGGTTGAAAACCGAGGTAAAACCCCCTGCAGATAAGAAAAGCGAGGTAAAAAAAACCCTGTAGAATCGAGATAAAAGTGTTATTTCTTGTAGTTTATTGGTACATAAAAAAGAATTGAGAGCCAACTATATGTTTAATCTTTGAAATGGTCTCTAATGAGGAAACCTAAAGTTTAGGCATCGGTCTTTATGCAGTTCTAACAATATTCTAGCTCCAAGGACCTATCTCTAATAATTTTACTGGGACCTATCTCTAATTATTTTAAAGAGACCTATCGCTAATAACTTTCTAAGGGCTTTTTGTCCAACCTTTTCCCATCATTTTCCCTCTATCTGAAATCTGCAAAAAAAAATTAAAAATGTTTAAATAATGCAAAAAAAATCAACATGATCAACGAACTAAAAATTATAAACATCAGCAAAAAATAGTATAATATCAACGAAAAATCATAAATATCAACTAAAAAATTGTAGCAAAAATTGTAAAAAATTAAATAAAAATCAACAGAAAACTGAAAAATCATCGATTACAACTAACAAAAAATCAACTGAAAATCATAAAACAACAAAGCTTTAGTTATCAATTTTTTTTAAAAAATACAAACATCAACCTATATCACCCAAAAGCTAAAAACATTAATTATTATCGACTAAATTTCACCCAGATTTTGAAAAATATCAACATAAGGAAACAATACTACAAAAAATCAACCATATCACCAAAAAAGCTACAAACATCAACCCCCATCACCTAAAACTCATTTGGAAAATGAAATAATTAACATGAGGGGGGGGGGGGACTAAAAACATCAATAAAAAAGTTACGGTACCTCAAAAGTATAAATTATTCACTCTGAAAATCATAAAACATCAACAATTTTTTTTAAACTACAAATATCAACCTATATCACCCAAAAGTTACAAACATCAACTCCTAACACCTGAACCTCATCCGGAAAATAAAAAATACCAACATAAGAAAAAGACTCTACAAACATCAACTCCTATTACCAAAACCTCAGGCGGAAAATGAAAAACATCAATACGAGAGAAAAAAAAAGCTACAAACATCAACAATAGTTACAGTACCTCAAGAATAAAAAAATCTTCAAAAAATGGTTGGTGGGATTTGAACTCAAGTCTCTAACCTTAAAACCTAGAGCAACAACCACTACACCAAAAACTCTTCTTGAACATAGACTCAGTCAAATAGTATTAAATCCCAGCATGTACATTAAGAACATAAATTCTTCAAAATAAAAGTCACAAAGTGATTCAAACCCTAGACCTCTAGCCTCAATAACATAAGTACTAACCACTAGACCAAACAATCTTTGTTGATATAAATCTCATGCAAATAAATATTTAACCTCACCAAGTCTTTGAAAAAATTAAAACACAATATTAAACCTCACCTCTCAGAAGCCAAAAATCAGCTACGACGCCACCGTTATTGTCCGCCACCATCGTCAGCTCCGATCGCGTGTGAGATGCACGCACGTCGTCTTTTTCCTTCAAGCTTTCGCATCTCATGTGTCTCTCTCTTCATCGCGGAATAACGCGAGCTCCACAACGCCAAAAATCGCTAGCAGCAACTTCTAGATCATTAGATTTTCTCCGCACTCCATCGTCGCTCGTCATCGATCGCAGTAGCCTCATCGTCGCTTGTCTTCGCCGTTTGAATCTGTAAACCTAGCCTCGTCGCCTCATCGTCGTTCAAATCAGCCTTGTCGACTCACCGTTCTCTCGTTGTTGTTCACCTTGTAGCAGTGTCGTCGATCAGAACGCCCTCCACTGCTGGAAACTTTGATCGATCGTGACCGTAGGAGCTCAGCTCTGGTAAAGCTTCGATCTCGGTGGAAGAGAGGTGGCGGAAGAAAAAAAGCGGAAGAAGAAGAATCACAGCAAAAGAGCGGTGACATTAGATGGCAGAATGGCGGCGGTTAAAAAATTTTGATCGGAGGAAGAGAACTAATAGAGATATAATTGATTAGAATCAGGATGCGAAAGGAATACCCTTTCTTGTTGGTTTTGTACATATCTTAGTCCATATTTGATTCTACCATGTATAACTTTTGTATTCACTATATATTTGAATACACACAACCACAATTATTTATGGATTTTACATTCTATCATGGTATCAGACGGGTTTCCCAAAAATTCTTGGTCTTTTTTCTCTTTCTAAAAAATTCTCTGTTTTTTCGATTATTTTCTTCTTCCTTGCACTAACGCCGAGACAGACGCCGACTGCCAATTACAAACATGTTGTGGGATTGGTTTGTTCTATCTCTCTGTTAGTGTTATGTATTGTTCTTTTTTTTCCATTTAAAAGAAAATAGCTTCGATTGTCGCCGCCGGTTATTGTCGTCTTCCCTTCCACTAGCTTTCTCGTCGATTGGATCAAGATTATGCTTAGGTCGTTCGTCGGCTACCCATTTTCAACGATCTTCAAGCTTCTGCTTTTGTTTTCTCAAGCTTATCTCTTGTTCGTTGTCAGCCGTCGCTTACCGTAATCTTCTAGCGCCATTTGCTACTCCTTCGATTGCTCGTTTGGTTGATCGTCTCCGGCGATATCAGCTTTCCTATGCCAGGTGCTGCCTTATTCATTTTGTCCGACTTCGAGCTTGCCTAATATTTGCTGACTTTGTTTGTTTGAAGCTGACCAACACCGTTCAGATTCACGTGCCTAAGCCAGCTTCTTCGCCAGTGCATGACGAGGACGTGCATTTTTCCCTTTCACAAGCGTAAGTTCACGCGCCAACCTTTGTGCTGCTGTTTCTGTGTGTTGTGCGATCTCTTGGAGCAAATTTTTCATTTATTATTATTTATTACTATCATTATTCTTTTCTATTACTATTATGGCTCATTTTGATCAACCACAGTGCTAATGGTGTGACGTTCTAGGTCATGTTGCTTCTTCTTGCTCTAAACTTCAAGGTGAATGGTACCAGTAGCAATGTCAGTGGTGTAAGAAAGGTAACATTGTTTCGACATGTCCTCACTTGGTCTCTCAAGTCTCATCTTCTGTCTTTATCACATGCTCCTCCGCATGCTATAGCTGATTCTGGCACGACCAACCACATGACTTCTTCTAATACTGCTCTTGATCTCGTGACTCCTTATTCTGGTAATAACCGTGTTTTTTTGGTAATAGTTCTTCCCTTCCCACTAAGCATATTGGTCATTCTCAAGTCTCTGATTCATTATCCTTGTCTGATGTTTTGGTGATTCCACAAATTACTAAAAAAATTGTTGTTTACTAGCAAATTAACTCTGGATATGCATGTTGTTAATTTTTTTGATGATTCTTCTTTCACTATTTCGAACAAGTTTACTAGAGAAGTTATTGGCAAAGACCATCGTGACGGTGGCTTATATGTTTTGGATTATGGTGGTGTTGTTTTATCTGTTTTTGTTGCATCGAGTGGTTCTAAAGCATCTTTTGAACTTTGACATAGTAGATTGGGTCATGTGCCTCACAACATCATTTCGTCTTTGAGCAAATATGGATGTTTATCAGTTACTAGTTTGCTTTCTAAACCTCATTTATCTCCCGCTTGTGAGATGGCTAAAGGCAAACATATTTCTTTTAGTGATAATTTAAAACGTGCACCACACATACTTGATTTGGTTCATTGTGATCAATGAGACCCTCACTTACTGTCTCTCAAGCTGGCTACTCCTATTATGTCATTTTTGTCGATGATTTTTCTTGGTTTACTTGGTTATATCCTCTACGACGGAAGTCTGATTTTGTAGAGGCTTACATGCAATTTGAATCTTTAGTTGTTTCAGAGTGATTGTGGAACCGAGTTTGTGAATCATCGCATGCGAACTTATTTTGCGTCAATGGGAATTCATCATCAACTTTCTTGTCCTTACACACCTGAGCAAAATGGTCGCACAGAGAGGAAAGATCGTCATATTACTGAGACAGTTTTGTCGGTGCTCTTTCATTCTGGCCTTCATCATTTATTTTGGTATGATGCATTTTAGAGAGTAGTCTACATCATCAACAGACTGCCTATTCCAATTTTATCTAGTCAGTCTCCACTCTATGTTATTTTTGGTACAACGCCTGACTACTCTAATTTTCATCCATTTGGTTGTCGAGTTTTTCCGTATTTGAGGCCCCATGTTGCACATAAATTAGCAACTCGGAGTATGTCTTGTATTTTTTTGGGTTACAGTTCATAGTACAAGAGTTATCGGTGTCTTGATCCCCTCACGAAGAAGGAGTACGTTACTCGCCATGCTCGGTTTGATGAATTATTTCTTTTCAGCTACCCGTACTGGTTTTGTTACAGATTTATCATCACTGGATGTTTCTGCTTTTTTTGGAGCCTTCGCCCGTTCCTTCAGAGGTGTTTGAGCCATCTTCTTCAGCTGAATCACCCATCATTTTGGAAAATTATGATTTTCATCTTGTACCGGAAGCTCAGGGTTCTTCATAAAATTGTGTTTGCTTGCCACAGGGTGACCGCCAACATGGCCAACAGCAGCTATCGATGCCAGCTCAAACGAAGACGATGTCATTTCCGAATCACGAGACGGCCACCCCAGCCGTGCGTACGAGTTATGCGCTACTAGCTCAGACACTGACAGCCTCTCCGGCTGATCCGACAAACTCTTCTTCGCAGCGCAACCATCACCGCCTTGTGCATGGCCATCGTCGCCAGCCTCGGGTTCCGTGCTTGTCGCCCTGGTTCCGTGCTTGCCTCGGGATCTGCACTATCTCTGGCTGTGGGTTCTTTTTTCCGACATCCGATGGCTACTCGTTCGTGCACTGGTTTACTACAGTACAAGGATTTTTCCAGATTATGATATTTCTGGTTTATTGTATGCTTTATTTCCTAATAACGAGCCTCGTAGCTATCGCTCGGTTGTCAAAGATCCTGAACGGGTTGCCGCTATGGACTCGGAGATGGATGCTCTTCGCACTCAACATACATGGAAATTGGTTCCGCGTCCTCCACGTGGTAATGTTGTTGGATCAAAATGGGTGTACCATTTAAAATACAAGATCGATGGCTCTCTTAACAGCACAAAGTCAGGTTACTTGCTCAATATTTTTCTCAATTACCTAGTTTTGATTATGATCATACATTTAGTCCGGTGGTGAAAACATCTACTCTTCGTACTATTTTATCTCTTTCTATCACTCGAAATTGGCCTTTACGATAGCTTGATGTCAAAAATGCATTTTAAATGACATTCTTGATACCCCGATCTATATAGAACACCCTGCTTGATACAAAAACCCGATGCGTCCTAATTATGTATGTCGTTTACGCAAGGCCATTTATGGTTTGAAGCAAACTCCTCGCGTTTGGTTTCAACACTTTAGTTCCTTTTTTGTTGGCCTGAGTTTTGTATGAAGTTCTGTCGATACATCATTATTTGTGGTTTCACAGGGTGCATCTTTACTTTAATTGCTAGTTTATGTTGATGACATTATTCTTACTGGGAATGATGGTCATCTCATTCAAAAATTTATTGATCGGGTTAATCAAGAATTCAAGATTACTGATTTTGGCACCTTACAGTATTTTTTGGGTTTGGAGGTTGTTCGTACATCCGATGGCTTATTTCTTGGTTAGGCCAGATATGCTAAGGATATTTTATTGCGTGCTGGAATGCAAGATTCGGCACCTGTTGCTATACCATTTGTTGCATTTTTGCAGCTTTCCAGCTCATCCGGTAAGTCATTCGGAAATTCCACACTTTATCACCATTTGGTTGGTGCACTACAGTATTTGTCGATTACACGTCCCGACTTGTCTTATGTTGTGAACACGGTCAGTCAGTATATGCAGGCTTCTACTGATGACCATTACCAGACTATTACTTGAATTCTCCACTATGTAGGCGATACTCTTCACTATGGTCTTCAGTTTCGCGCGAATTCATTCGCTTTACTAGTTTGGGTTATTCTAATTCTGATTGAACTCATTATATTGAGACTCGTAGGTCTACATATGGTTATGCCATCTTTTTTTGTGGTAACCTAGTTTCATGGAGTGTTAAGAAGCAACCTACGGTCTCTCGTTCTAGTTCAAAATCAGAATACCGGGCTTTGACTAATACTGCTGCGGAGCTAGTTTGGTTGATGAATTTACTACGAGATTTACGTGTATCGACTCACGTGCCTCATGTTTTGCTGTGTGATAATAATAGTGCTCTCTTGCTCGGAATCCGGTTTCGCATAAGAGAGTCAAGCACATTGATATTGACTATCATTTTGTGCGTGAGATGGTGTAATCTGGCAAGGTCAAGATTGCTCATGTTTCTACTGACTTGCAACTTGTTGACATCTTTACAAAGGAGTTACCTCGTTCTCAGTTTGAATTCTTACGTTCCAAACATTGCGTTGCAACCGGTTCTACGCTTCGTTTAAGGGAGTTAATAGAGATATGGTTGATTTAGATTAAGGATAAAAAAGGAATATCCTTTCTAATTGGTTTTGTATATATCATTTTCCATATCTGATTCTACATTGCATACCCTTTGTACTCACTATATATATGAATACATACAATCATAATTATTTGTGGGTTTTACATTTTATCAAGAATCCCGATCGGAAAAAGGAAAATAAAAATTTGTGATGTTTATAGCATTTTGATAATTGCGTAGTAAGTCCTTAAATTTATTAGCATATTTTAAAAAATCCCATCCCAAAATGAAATTTATAATTGCACAATAAACCCTGGCCTAAAGTTTAGGACCCATAAAACAAGATTTTGCGTTAATCTTTTTTAAAAAAATTAAAAACTAGAATAATTTGATCATTTGCACGCTTTTTTAAACTTTAATCGACGTTAATTACGAGTTCATTTCTAGTTGAGGTATTTAGAAAAAACCGAGGACTATATTATCACTTACCAGGAGCGGAGGGGCACTTTTTTCATCAAAATGAAAATATGAATGGTTGCAATATTATGATTATTATCAACCAAACGCTCACTGCATTAGCATGTTTGCCCTAAGCCCCTTCCCCAACTCCTCCTCCACCGCTCCTCACCGCCGTCTCACCTCCGCCGGTACCCTCTAGATTCCGGAATTACTCAATTACATTTCTCCGTTCCGCCGCCCTTGACCGGAATCATCCGACCAAGCTACCTCCGCCCAACCGATCGGGAGAAATCAAAGGTGTGATCTTTATGTAAAAAAACCGTTGTCTTTTCGTTGTAATTTTTATTAGACTATAGAAATGTCATATGTATGATGTTCTACCTGGTTGTAAAAATTCGATTTTTTTTTCTCTGTGTTTTCTTTGGCAAGTTTTCATTTCTATTTTTATTTACTGTTGGTGTTGGAAAGTGGATATAAGAGGGCAGGATTTTATGTTTCGTTTTGCTATTATTTCTTGTTGTAATTTCAAGTTTATTGACCATTTTATGATTGATGAGAGTGAGATTTCTGTGTAATTCGCTGTTAGAATAAATGTGTTTTCCATGATTAGATTTTGGATTGCTGATTAGTGTCTGAACTCAGTTGCTAGAAAGAGTTTCAGTTTCTTGGTTTCTGAGGGGAAACAAATTAATTGAATTGAACAAGCCTTTACCTTGGAGACACCGTCTTGGCGATTTTTGAGGTATGTCAGAAGGAAAAGAGTGACGATGATATTTTGTGTGAAATTCTTTCTGTATGAAGAGAAGTCTGGCATCCAGTAAGATGAGGTACCTGAGACTGAGAGTCTGTAGAGAAAATTAGTCTAAGATATTTCTAGACGTGAATTGATAGTTTATAATGTAGATGACCATACATATTTCTAGTTATTGGAAACCTTATTTGACGAATGTCATGAACAATATAAATATTGAACTTGCAAGCTAATTGTGTGGCATTTTTTCTGAAAGGAGTTTGACTGATCACTGCGCTTTAATTCTTTTCGTCTTTCCTTTTCAAATGTCAGCGTAAAATAAAACAGAATGGACTTCCAGCAGAATATGTAAACAGGACCAGAAATGGACAGTTATGTTTTCAATCCTGGTCCACTGGATAATTCTGTCCTGTATGACCAGGATAAACATGTGTCAGAAGCAATTTGGGGTGGTCAGGTGATTACAGGACTGAATAATTGCTACTTGTAGTTTTTCTTTTGTTTTGTTTGTTCCTGTTGACGCTCATGAGAATTATTGTGAAACAGGAACGAGGTGCACTTAGATGCCATGAACATACTTCAAAGTTGGACAGGTGGGTTCTTACAGATAAGCAGGTTGAATTGGTAAGGAAGGCTGGCTTTGGCTGGTTGAGATTGATACCGGCAATTAGTTTGGACAATCCACTTATCTCTGCTTTAGTTGAGAGATGGAGAAAAGAAACAAACACATTCCATTTTAGAGTTGGAGAGATGACCGTGACTCTTGAAGATGTTGCGTACTTGTTAGGGCTGTCAATTGATGGTGAACCAGTTATTGGCGTAACATATACGACCTGCGATGCAGTGTGTTCCAAGTATTTAGGAAGAGGACCTGATTCAGGGTACACAAGTGGTGGGATGGTGAAGCTTAGCTGGTTGAAGGAGAGCTTTTCGCATTGTCCCGAGAATGCCTCAACTGAAGTTATTGAACGACATACCCGTGCCTATCTTCTTTATCTTGTTGGCAGCACCATATTTTCAACCACCACTGGTAATAAAGTTCCTGTGATGTACCTACCTTTGTTTGAAAATTTTGACGAAGCTGGAAAATATGCTTGGGGAGCTGCAGCTCTGGCATTTTTGTATAGAGCACTTGGTAGTGCCTCAATTAGATCTCAGAGCACAATTAGTGGATGCTTAACTCTCCTACAGGTGAGTCAAAGCTGAGCAGTTCAATATCTTGATTAGATAGTTATAATGAACATCCTGGCCATAGAAACTTTGTGGCAACTTTACATTTTTAGTCGATTGATGCATTATTGCTTTGGAAAGATTTCCATGATAGATCAACCTATTTTTGAGATTCGTTTTTGTAGTGCTGGAGTTACTATCACCTTAATGTTGGTCGACCGAGACTTAATCATGACCCAGTTCATGAGTGTTTTCCATTTGTTCTCCGTTGGAAAGGGAAGCAAAGTGGTCCAACATCAAATCGTGATGTGGTTTTTTATCGCAAAGCATTTGACAACATGGAGGCAACTGATGTAAGTCACTAAAATTGGATATTCATTAGGAAGCATATGGTTTTCTTTTGCACTGCTTAATTAATTTAACTTGTGAATTGTTCTTGCCTAGGTTGTTTGGTGTCCTTACACAAATATTAGCAAGACTGTAGTACCTGCAAGCATTGATCATACTGTCAATCTTGGGGTTGGGAGATCAAAGACAATGCTGATATGTTTTGACAAGGCAGAAAGACACCTTCCAGACCGTTGCTTGAGACAGTTTGGCATGAACCAAACAATTCCGTTTCCTGTGCTGAAGTGGGAGAGGAAGAGCCGTGGAGTAGATGGTGGGGTAGATCTCTCTTTGAAAATGGAATCAGAGCTCAATGAATGGGCATGCCGTCGGCTTCATATTGTTGATGGGGATGAAGATGCAGATGAAAGCGAATACATGGAGTGGTACTTGAGGGTTACACGTACTCTGGTTGGAAGGCCTATACCAATCTCATCGGAGTTTGGGAGGATGGTAAGCCTTTGAATAGAGAGACTTGTTAGTGCCAAAGTTATGTATGTATATCTTTTTAAGATATATCTAAATGAGCATTCTTTTTGTTGATTCTAAAAACTACAGAGTGAAGCGCTGAGGAGTATATACTATGTGGCAGATGATATTTCGTTACATGGAATGGATATTGAACAGATTCAAGCTATGGCGAGAATTAAGAATTTGGCACAGGAAGGCTTAAGTGGCCAGATGGCTCTGCCAGACAATATGGCAGCTGTAGTGACGGTAAAAAGGGTAAGAGGGAAGGAGAAAGTAAGAAGGAAGAGTAAAAAGAGAAGAAAAGATGTAGACACTTATGATTCATCCCAACCGAGTACCCCTGTTCATCTAGTCAAGCTTAGCGCAGAAGATGATAGTCATAGAGTGGAACGTCTTACATATCGTGAAACAGATGGTAGTCAGGCATCCCCTGCAGACGATGATGAAAAAGTAGAAGTCTGTGAACCCAGTGTGGTTGACGATTCGCACTTCCGCTCTGTAGCTGAAGAAGCCGGGGATGATGAGGCGTCAGAGGAAGTAGACTTGGACACTCCGGAGCTGCCTTGTACGGCTGTGGAAGTTGTTCCACAATCCTCTTTGGAAAGTAGTGAGGATGTCTCCAGGCAAGTGGAGGCACATTAGTGTGATTTCATCCAAGGTTAGTTTATGCTCTTCACGTCGTCTCCTTTGACTGTTGCTGAGACTGCAAGTTCACTTTCATTTTATTTATCACAGGCATTTGGGGCCTAGCAATCTGGTAAAATTCATGTTCAAGTTCCTTATTGACGTGATGTTGGTTGTAGTTAGCTAGGTGAACAAGATTGCTTCTTCCGTCTCTTTGTAGCTTATTAGGTATGAACTCTTAAAGAAGCAGAGGAATGGTTGTAATTGATATTAGATGTATTGTTCGGGTTCTTTCATAGAAAGGTCATAAATTTCACAACATGAAAATACCAATTTGTCAGATTTAAATGGTACTGCCTCCTTTACTCACCAATTTCTTATTACGTCATCCCCGGTTTCTCACTTTGACTATTTCCTCTTTCTGTAGGGTTCAACTCATTCTCTGTTTTTTTTTTTTGATGAAGATGTTAATTTTCACTACTGATAAGCCAACTCACTGTCTTCCTCTTTCTGTTTTCTTTTCTTTGAATGAAGACGTTGATGCTTTTTTGCATGTTCTCTGACGCTACATGATATCTTGATTTGACCATATATTTGTTCAGTTTTCCCTTGACTCAGACTTAGATATCGACTCATCCAAAATACTGCCGTGGGGATGTGGATTTTTCTTATCTTCTTGATTGTTTCCAATGGGAATATGGTTCTGAGTAGAGCTTCTTATTACTCCCTCTGTCCAAGCTCAAATTGCGAAGAATCTTTTTCATGATTTCCAATACACACGTTTGATCAATAATATATTTAACTACGTATTACTCCCTTCGTCCCAGCAGTAATGGCATGTTTTTTGGTTAACTTTCTCAGACCATGTTTGACCATTAATAACTTTAATTACGGATATTAATGGTAAATTAAAATTTAATATTTAGAAACTACGTCGACATAGGAGTCTAACAATATCTCCCTTGATTATATTAGAGTTTATAAACTAATTGAAATTTATGGTCAAACATGATCTGAGAAAGTTGACCAAAAAACATGCCATTACTGCTGGGACGGAGGGAGTATATCGGTAAACAAAAATTACGTTTTAGAAACTACTTGTTATGACGAATTCAAATATTATTTACAACAATATTATTATTTATATCTATTTAAATATGTAGTTAAAGTTTTCTTAGTTTGACTGAAGCAATTTGAGCCGGGAGGGAGGGAGTACCATTAATCAGATCTTGAACCTTAAACCCCAAGCTAGGGACAGCCTTCCAAATTGGGTGGATGTAATCAGGCTCTGTACCGCACAATAACCACGTCTCCAACCCCGTGAGTCACTTGTTTTTAAATTTGGTAGCCAGGAGGTACTAGTAATCCCTTTGATCCCTTAATATTGGCTTTCTCCTCTTTTTGGGATTTTTAATGACTCCGAATTACTTTTTATCATTTAAGTGTCAAGAATGCATAATTTCTACTCCCTCTGGTCCCCTATTTATGGTCTCGTTAGACCACAATTTTTTTCATGACATGTTTGACCATCGATAACTTTTGTTATATACAATAACAAACATCATGTGAGATGTCATTGGATTCTCCGTAACGTGTAGTTTCTAAAAAGTAAAATTTTGTCGTTTGTTATTAAACACAACTAAAATTTATCGGTGGTCAAACATGCCTTGAGAAAATGTCAAAAAAATGAGGACATAAATAGAGGACTAGAGGGAATATTAAACCTTATTTTACACTCTAAAGTTAATATTTCTCCCTAACAAAAAAACAAAAGCAAAAAGTAGTCACACTATGTCAATGTCACTCGTCATATAAAGAGGTTTTTTAAAATAGTTGTGGCCAAAACTAGAGGCCATTATGGTGTTGTTTGGCAAAACTTATAAACTACTTTACTTATAAACAAAATATTTTTTAGTGTTTGGTAGAGTGTAAAAAAAAAAGTAACTTATTTTAGAAGCAGAAACTATTTTTGGAGGAAAAACAGACGCTTGTATCCCACTACTTTCAAAATAAGCCAACTTTGCTTATAAGCATAACTATGTCAAACAGAGTTATATTAGGACAAGAGGGAATACAATACTATTTTGTAAGAAAGAACATTACTCACTTATTTGTATAGCTTTTTAGGATATATACCAATATAACCCTACATAGTTGAGTAAATTAATATAACTCTCAGATAATTTTTAGTACGAAAACAACCGTAACTACTTAATGACATTGTTAATACAACCCTCGGGAGCATGCATTACTGAACGAAAATGACAAATGGCTTTTGGGCCAAATGCAAAAATTTGAAAGACTATTTCGCGTCGCCGTTGGCTCCTCCGCCACAACCACAGCCGCTCTGCCGCCACCCCGCTGCTCAACCACCATCGTCGCCCCTCCATTAATTTCGTCGCCACTCGTCACCGTCCCTCCATTAATTTCGTCACCACCCAAACCCCTAGTTCCGCCACTGCCGTTGACCAACGATCCCAGAACAGTCCAGTCCCCACAACCAAAACCTAGTGCGTCGATCCTAGCTCAGCCCCCATCACCGGTAATCCCAGCCTAGCCCACCTTCCCCGCTCTATTCATTCCGACGAAGATTCGCTCAGCACCACCACTCGTGCTAGCCCAACAACAGTCTTTGTCACCACTCCCTCCAGGTTGGCGAAGACACGCCCAACCCTCGCCACACCAGCCCTGCCACCATCCACTACACCCAGTCCAACCCTAGCCTTGCCACTCCCGCTCCTAGCCCTGCCACTCCCGCTCCCGC
>JAULKJ010000011.1:7420829-7431071 GCA_032355405.1 Rubia balearica | reverse complement strand
CGCATCAAATACAGATAAAAATGTAGCCAAAATGATAAGTGTTGGGTTTACAAGCCAATTAAAAGGGTGGTGGGATAGTTATTTATCCACAAAAGATAAAGAAACTATATTAAACATGGTAAAACAAGAAGGTTATAGTATAGTAGAAAATGAAGTCTACAATTTAGTTCTAACCATATTAGAACATTTTACTGGAAGAATATCAGATCAGGGAGAAAACATTAGAAACTTATTACAAAATCTAAGGTGTAAAACACTTTCTGGTTTTATATGGTATAGAGATATTTTTCTGAGTAGAGTAATGGAACTCCCAGAAAGTAATAGTACTCATTGGAAGTCAAAATTTAATGATGGATTACCTAGCTTATTTACAGAAAGGGAAAAAATTAAGACAAGATAGAGTATCCATACTATATGAGAATTACACTTATGAAAAATTAATGGAAATATGCATACAAGAAGGCTTATCCCTATATAATGAAATAAAATTAAATCAACAACTTAAAGCCCAGAGATTAAATGAAAGAACCCAATTAGGACAATTTTTTGGTTGATTTGGAGTATATATACCGGTCAAAGAAAACAAAATCATAATAAGGAACCATATAAAAATAAACCTGGTAAAAAGCCATATCGGAAAAAACTTAATATGAGGAAAATTATAAAAGGCGAAATAAATTAGAAAAACGAAGAAAAGTCACATGTTTTCAATGTGGAAAGACATGTCACTATGCAAATAAATGAAAAATGAGAAAATAAATTAAAAATCTTCAAATTGTTAGAGAAACTAAATAAAAAATATAGACAGCTTAGACTCAGAAGCAGACTCGGAATATAGCCATACTAGTGAGAGATCAGATAGCTCAGATAAATCCTTAACTTGTTGTCAAAATTGTGAATAAGGAAAAGCATGTCTAATAAAGACAGTTGAATTAGAAACAGAAAATGAGGAATTCTATAAGATCAACTCCCAATTCCAAGATCTTAATAGTTTATTTGAATTCTTTAAAATGGTAAAAGATCCAGAATTAAGATCTAAAATAATAGATCAAATGGAAGATAATTTGTCTTTTAACATTCCCCAAGTAGATAAGATTATACAAAGCACGGAGCCATATTCAATGGGTAATGTCATAAAAATGATAAGAGAAAAAAAATAAATCTAAAAATAAAATACAGGCTTCTACAATTGATCTTATAGAAGAAATAGAAAATCTTAAAAAAGAAATTAAAAGCCTTGAAAAACATAATATTCAACTAGTTAACAGACCAACATATATAGAAAACTTTCATAATAAAGGAAAAGAAGTAATCTCACCACCTTTATTCGATAATGAAAATTTCTTATCTACATTAGATCTAGTATCTCAAAAAAAGGCATACCCATACAACTTTGTTAATTAACAATGAATATACTATAAAATTAAAAGTTTTAATGGATAGTGGGGCATATATTAGTGTTATAAATGAGGGAATTACACCCCCACAAAATATTATGAAAAAACATCTCACAAAGTCAGGCATGCAGGAGAAGATAGGCTAGATATTCAATACAAATTATCCTCCGCATTCATATGCAAGAATAAAACTTGCATTCCTGAAACATTTTTATTAGTCAAAAATTTAAAAGACCAAATCATTTCTGGTACCCCTTTTATAAATAAAATATTTCCAATAGAAAAAATAGATCAAACAGGAATAATAGGTAGTTATAGAAATAATCAAATAAAATTTAAATTTTTAGAAGAACCTTTCACTCTAACAATAAATGAAATAAAAGAAATAATAATCAGAAAAAATAATCAAATCAAAATTTAAAATGGGAAGTTAATACATTAACTATTGGAAATAAGTTTCAACTTCCCAAATTACAAGATAAAATAAAATAAATTTATGCACAATTTACATTAGACATATGCAATGAACATCCTAATATTTTTTGAGACAGGAAAAGACACATTGTCTACCTCCCCTATGAAGAAGATTTCAGTAATGATCAAATACCTACTAAAACTAGGCCATGTCAAATGAATTCAGAATATCTGGAATTATGTAAAAAAGAGATAGAATCTTTATTGGTAGTGAACTTAACGAGCACTTCTTAAGTGCCACATCATAAATTTTGATAAAAGCTGGGTAAGAATAAACAATCAACAATGGTAGGAGCACTTCTTTTAGCTTTAAATTATAATTAATTAAAAATATAAAACAATCCATATTAAATTGTATTCATTGATTGGTTGTATTTGCACAAAGAAAGAGCTACCAACTTCTTAATTAAGGAGCAACTCCTTATTAAGGAGTGGTCCTTAAAAGTCCACAATGGTACTCCTTAAATAAGGAGTGCTCTTTATTAAGGAAAATTAATTTAAAGAGCTACTAGTGTGGATGCTCTTAAATCCTTCTTCCTTTGGTCCTTTACTCCATCATTAATTCAAGATGGAAAGTATACATTTCAAATTAAAATAAACTAAAAACGTGCAGCAGAGTAACATGTATTCAAGATGGAGTAACATTATTTTAGCCGCCACCTTTTTAAGATATTTTTTATTTTAATTTATTAGAACTCTCCTGCAGCTGGCAAAGTTTTGGAAAAAATCATCTTTCCAAAGATTTATGGAAAGACGGGTTTAATTATAATAATAAAGGTAAAAAATCTTAGTTGCAATATTAAAAAAAATTCAAGGTGTAGTGGCTATAAAGTTTATAACCCGATTCATGCAACCCAAAAATTTTATCTACATTTCTGCTAATTTACACTTTAAACCTTGGTCTTTCCATGACTTATGGAAAGACCGTCCTTCAAGAGACAAATTCCCTGCCGCTCTATTTTAGCCACATTTATAGGATATATTTTTTGCTTTATTCTTTTTTTTTTTGCTTTAATTCATCAAGAAGCCAAGAATGAGTCCGGTGAAGTTTTATTTTACTGAGACTACTCAATGCTCCAAATTAAGGCAATATTATTCTCAATTAGATATATTTTTCAATTAATTTTTGTTATTTAATTAATTTATTAAATTATTTGATCAATTTTTAGATATATTTATTTCAATTAAATTATTTAATTAACATTTTTCAATTAGACATAAATTTATTTAATTAGGTACATATTAATTTATAAGTATCATTGTTTACTAATTTATTTTTTAGAATAATATTTATTTGTTTGAATATGTTAGATTAAGTATTTGAAAAAATATATTTTACCAGTGTTGTTCAGCCCCTCCTCAAATTATATCCTAGTTTCGCCACTACTTCAGAGGAAAGTGTTGAAATGATATTAGTGCACAAGTAAAATCTCTCTTGGATTGACCGTCTCGAGACCCCCTTTAGTAAAATCTCTCTTGAATATTTATCATCAATCGGGCACACGAACATTTCCGTAATCCTATTCGATTTCTCTTTCTTACTTCTATATAATCAACTATAACTTACCCTAGAGCATCTACTAGTATTTTCCAACATTTCACATAAAAAATATATTATTTAATATTTTTATACTTAGGTAAGAATAACAAAAATAATGTATTTTGGAGCAATGGATAATGAGTAAACATAATTTCTAGCCTGAGTGTAATTTTTCAAAATTGTGTACAAGTAATCAATGTTGACTTTCGAGGCCCTTCCGTTCACCCATACATGCTCAAATCGCAAAGTCGCAATCGTATATTATTCAATTGAATTTCTATGTCACCAATTTCGTGATTCAACAATTGCAAATTTCTTGGAGGGATCTAAGTGCAAAAAGTAAAAACTTTACTTGTCATTCCAAATTGAAATCCACTCAAACATGATGCTTCTCTATACACCCCATTTTATTTTCCAATTCCGTAAAAATTAACTAATATGATCAAACTCGATAACAAATCAACTCGTTCAAATAACGACACGACATTAACCCGACCCGAAAAGAACCCGATTCAATCGAACCCGAGCAAAAAATTTAAATGTCAATAACCCGACCCGAAGAAAATAACTGACCCGTTTCAAATTGATCTGATAGAAATCCGACCCTACCTAACCCGGCATGAAAAAATCCAACACGTATCAACCTGACACGACAGTAACCCGACCCGACCTAATCCGACACGAGAAAAAAAAATCCAACACGTATCAACCCAACATGACAGTAACCTGACATGACCCAAAAACTAAAATTTGACACATTTTTAACCCGACCTGTTTTAACCCGAACCATTTCCAACCCGACACGAACCCGACACGATTACCCGAATTGACACCACTACTTCTATACATAACTCTACCTAATTCATATAAGTGTCAATATAACTTTTTGATAATTAAAATTACAAATATAACCCTCATATAGTTAGTGTACGTGAAAACGTAACCATTCTGGCATATTTAGATCGAAAGTCGGTAAAAAGACTATTTTACCCCTCTCAAAAATAAAAATAAACAAAATAAAATAGGAAATTACATTTATACCTTCTTCATTTCTTTCTCCTTCCCCGAATTCCCTTTCTCCATTTCTTTCTCTGACATTCATTCTCTCCCTAAATCCACCTCGCTCACAATTCCACCACCATAATGTCGCCCAAAGCCCGCCCTAAACAACCCTACCCCCTTGGCCCTGCAGCCACTCGCCGACATCACTTAGATCACCGGGTTGCGACGGTGCCACCTCATTGAGGATCAAAAACCACTTGTGCTAGGGTTGGGCTCTACCTCTGCCTCCTCGCGGATCGAGAAAACTAGCGCTAGGGTTTACCGAAGGTGAGTAATGATTGGGAATGGTTTGACCGGTGCTAGGGTTAGGCTTAGATTGAGAAGGGATTGGTGGCACTAGCACTTGGGTTTAGATTGGAAGGGACCGCTGGAGGAGGAGATAATGGTGGTGGTGGTGGTGATGGCTAGGCTGAAAGGTGACGGTAGTGGGGCTGGCTGAGTGGCGATGCTTGTCGGGGGGTGGTGATGGCAGGCCGACAACTTGGCGGTGGTGGTGGTGGCCTGAGGGAAAAATTTTCCTAATATTTTTGGATTTTAGGTCAAAGCGCATTTTAGTCATTTTATGCGGTCAACGTCGGTCAATGCTGGAAATTGTGTCTTAGGGTTATATTGGCACTTTCATCAACTAGATAGGGTTGTTTTTGCACCAAAAATTAACTGAGCGTTATATTGACACTTACTCAAATAGGTGGAGTTATATTGGTATATATTGTTGGTAAAATAAGTAGTAGCGAACAAAAAAAATGTTTGGCCACTGGTCTTGGCAAAAACAGTTTTGAAGAACGATGTGAAAAAAGGTTTTGTTTAGAAAAGGAGTTTAGAAAATAAGTTTGTTTTGAAAACATAACTGTGGGCGTGATAATTCAATGCCTTTGAAACAAAATTTGCCAAACCTGGTGTGAAAGTTTTAACAAGGCGTTCATTCCCCAAGGTAGCACAGTAGCTCCGTTTAACTTGTGCACTTAAGCAGTGGAGATGGAACTCGTATTAACTGTGCTCAGAAGTAGAGAGGAAGTAGAGAGAAACACTAGAGAAGAAGGCTGTGAAGTGTGTTTAAAACCTGTTGTCGACTGGCCTTTTTATAGGCATTGAAGACAACAAAAGGGACGAGAAGAATGGAGAGCGTGCAAGCAGTTATTAAGAAGAAGTGGAACCACTTCAACCCAAAGAGCGAAATGCTCCATTTCTACGCAGCAACGGATAGGAATTTTAAGAAGTCAAAAAGCCATGTCGATTTTTACCAAGTCTATAATGGAGAGAGTTGAGAAATGGTGCGAGTTTCCTGGCTGACTTAGAGGCTCTATTTATACTACTCTAAGAGACCCTAATCATGGAAACGTGATATTCTGAAAAGATATCCGAGAACGTTCCAAGAACGTTCCAAGAATACTCGAATTAAATTTTTTTGTTAGAAATGGAAGAGATATTCTCGCAATATTCTTCTTCGTATTTAACATGTTAAGCGGCGTATTCATTTCAGAAAAGATATCGCAAAAAATAATGGAATATTTTTCGTTCTTTTTCCTTAAGAATTACACACAAGTGATTCCATATATATTATGTGGTTGGGCCTTCTAGAGACTTCCACGCGGTCTATACGCGTTTTAGACAGTCCAGAGAAAAATTAATGTGGGTCAATTTCAGCTCATTTTTCCTCTTTAAGGTGTGACATTTTGAGCATCCATATCTCATTCACCATTGATCCGTTTTGAGAGTTTAAATAGTCGATTTTATAGTACTCGCGGAGGAGAACCCAAAAATGACATCCACCGACCCTAAATCCATTCGGGTTCAACTCAAAATAATGCCCAAAAACTGACAAATTTCAACCTTTTAACCATCATTTTTCAACACTTGATTCTTCCCAACTTCATGGCAACTTGTGTCGTGGTTAGACCTCACCTCCATTCAAGCTGGTACATCTGCGAGGATGAGCACTGGTACTACTTGTATCACCAGAAGTGATTCCATTTTTTCCCATGCATTCTGAGAACCATCTTGCAAGAAAGGCCTATATGATCACAATCTTCTTCTTTTCCTAATGAGATCGGCACTAGAACACAATATAAAACAACCCGTATTCAATGCCCTTCCTTCGGACTAAAGCAAGCATCCCAGTATGGATTTGAATGCAAATACCAATATGGGAGCAGCAGAATCCAAAGTATGAAATAAAAATTGTTGCAAAAGCAACGCTACAAAAACATAATCACTCAGAACACTCTTACCAATTAAGCACAAATAAAAGAGAAAAAATCAATCTATATTTTTGTAATTTTCTAGATAAGGGGGTAGTCTAACCTGGGATTTCAAAAATGGAGGTTTCCACTGCAACATCCAGCCAGCCTGGTGGAGCTTTTAGCCAAAAACCAGGATAAGGGTAGTAATAAATATTAAAGCATCAATCGTTTAGTATTTTTTACAGAAAAATAGTTGAATGGCCTCTGAGAATCGGCATCTAAGCTAACGGAAATCCTTCAATACTCTTCATTTGATTTAGATGATGATTAACTTTCAACACAGAAAAAGAAAAATAAGAACAAGGAGCAGCTGTACTCAGACTGTATCAAAAAACAATGGGGGTGGACTGAGATGCAGAAGATACTGTGGTTTCACTGCCAAATGTCCACGTCTCATCGCCAAATTCTTCTTCCGTGTAACTTCTATTACATGCTGAATCTGCTTGATTGCTACAAGAATCCAGCAGGCTTGACATTTTTTTAATTCTTTCCAATTCCATGGAAACTGCTCTCATGGTTGGCCTTCTCCTTCCATTCCAATCGACACATCTCTGAGCAAGCTTAGCAACCGCAATGACCTGATCTTCATCATTTTTGTCATCCAGGATTTGAGGATCAAGAATGCTACTTATAAGAACACCCTTTCGCATGCATTCCAAGAACCTTCTTGCCAAGCCTAAATCACTATCTTCTCCTTGACCTGCTGAGATCGGCTTTTGTCTTGTTAAGAGTTCGATAAGAACAACCCCAAAGCTGTAAACATCACTTTTATCAGTGAACTGACTTGACTGGAAATATTCAGGATCAATGTAGCCAAAAGTCCCTTGAACTCGCGTAGTCAAGTGAGTCTTGTCAACTGCAACAGACCTCGACGTTCCAAAGTCTGCAACTTTAGCTGTGTATTTTTCATCCAAGAGTATATTACTCGACTTGATGTCTTTGTGAAAGATTGGCACGGAGATTGACGAGTGGAGATACGCCAAAGCGCTTGCCACTTCCCAGGCAATATCTACTCTCTTGCCCCAAGTCAGGGGGAATTCTCGGTCATGGTCATTATGAATAAGGTGGTAGAGAGTTCCATTAGGGATGAATTCGTAAACCAGAAGGGGCACCTCTGTCTCCAGACAACATCCTAGGACCTTCACCACATTCTTATGATTGACTTGAGAAAGAATGACCACCTCATTGATGAACTGTTCCAATTGCCTTTCCCCAACCACCTTTGATTTCTTGATTGCAACTATTCTTCCATCAGTCAGCATACCTTTATAAACGGTCCCTTGACCACCTTCGCCTAGCACACGATTTAGATTGAACCCGTCCGTTGCTTTCGTTAATTCCTTGGAGATGAAAATCTTTGTCATGTCAACTGTTCCCTCATCACCGGACAGCTGCTGTTGTAACAAAAGACCTCCATTTTGTTTGAAGAACATCTCTTTGCGCTTCTTTTTGTGCCATTTCTTCAGCATCTTGTACGAAGTAAGAACTAGGACTATAAAAAATAATGTGCCAAGTGCTGTAGCGACACCTGGGAGAACCAAGATGATGCAATGTAAAAATATAAACTTGAAAATTACTACTTATTGTAACCAATGAATTACTACTAATTATGCCATTTCTTCAGCATCTTGATTGATTTTCATATTCTCTTAACCACTGCAGGTATTTGGTTCTAAGATGCTCAACCTCAAACCTGATTTCCAATGAATTATTACTTGTTTTAACTTATAGCATACAATATTGATTTTTTTTAAATATACAATTTTTTAGATAAACAGTGGAGTGACCTATCCATAAGCTATGGATAAGCCATCTTTCCTTTCCTGAGACTTCCCCATGAATTCTTATATAAAAGTAAAAGTTTCAGGTGGATATCATATCGATCACTGGACAGGAGCAATTGTATGATCACTACTCTTTGGCAAATGGTACACATGAATATCATTTTTGTTCCTCTAATAGTCCTAATTGAGAATGAGGAGGGAAAAGTTTTGAAGATGGCTTACTAATTATTGCCACCATTGGTCTCTTGCTCATTGCGAAGGCTGCAAAGAAGATAAAAACAATCACAAAAACAAGTAAAAATTGCTGAAGCTGGCACAAGAACATTGCAATGAAACTCACCCTGGTCACATGAGCCACTCAAATACGGGTTGATCTTGTGGTACCAAGTCAGAGGTCCAAGGTCTTTGCATTCACAGCCATAAGTACTAATACTACCAGATTCTAGCTCGAGACTGCTACTGCTCCGATGGCAATCAAGAGTTGCATCCTCGTAAGGACCTGGGAGAGTCCATGACCAAACAACAGGAAGAAATCGATCATCCTCAGGTTTCCATTTTTTGCCAACCAAGATGGCTGTAGTGCAGTTTGTTACGTCAGTGGGAGGCTCTGTAGCGGTGAAGTTAATCCAATAGTTCTGGAGGTTGAAAGGAATGTCGGTTTCACAACAACCAATGCCAAAGCAACTGGTTGCCTTGATCCTGTTAAGGAAACAAGTTGATGTGCAACCAGATAAGATCCTTATTCCGCCAACTGTTGAATTCAGATATAGAAGAGCGTTACGCAACCAAGAAGAGTTAAGCGGTTTCCTTCTTTGGAGTAGAAGAATGGCGTTCTGTCAAGGTTATATACCACTGCTATAGGTACTGGTCCCTACAGTCTTATTTGTATAGCAAGACGCATCGCCAAGTGTAGTAGCAACAGTCACGGTTTGGTCCCTCAGGGATACTTCTAGCACCTCATACACATTTCCCTTCCTTCACCTTGAGGTAGGGTGTTCGAAGATCATTCTGGAATACATTACTACTCTTCCGTTCACAACTTATGGTGTAAAATTCATTGAGAGCACACCAAGAGGGTATGGAATTGTAACATTATTACCACATGTATCGCTGCACCCAGGCTTTGCCATAGGAAACGGCAATGTTGCTGGAAATACAGTAGCAATGAGCAAAACAAGTGTAAGTAAACTGATTGCTCACAGCTAAAAATAGCATTTGTTTTAAAAGACGAGTGCTTTATTTTTGGGGTGTTTTGCCCCCAATTGGATGCTGAATAGGGTCGGAATGAGGGATGGATGCAAAGGGGAGTGCGCATTTCAAAAATAATTAATATTTTCATTATTATTTGTATGAAAATATATCATGATATTATTTTTCGAGTTGTATATGCACAAAGTTTTGTTTTAGACAGCTTAAACTTTAGGCAGGGTTCATTATGCAATTATTGTAAATTTCAATTAAGATGGGTTTTTTAATAATATACTAACAAATATAGGGGCCTATTATGCAATTATTAAAAACTATATAAATATCAAATCCTTTCAGAATTTGCATTTCTTCTCTTTCGGTCCTCCGTTTTCATCTTTCAGTTAGCATTTTTGAACCTCCGGTAACTTCCATCGCATCGCCGTACCCTACCACCGCACCGGCGAAAATTGCTTCTTCTTCCACTGGTTGCAAAGCCGCACCGCCGCCGACCTGCGCAACCGGCAAGATCGTGAAAAACTGGCGAGATCGCAACTTGC
>JAULKJ010000011.1:7333284-7360124 GCA_032355405.1 Rubia balearica | reverse complement strand
ACTTGGTGAAATCTTTCATTAGTGGTGGATTTTCCCACCTTCGAGTGAATGAGGCTAGAGAGATCATCAAAAGGTTGATGATTCCAAGATGGTGTATGACCAAGAGGAAGTCTGAAAATTGAAGAAAGTGGCACAGACATCCACTCCAGAATAGGATGAGGCCAAGGAGAGGATAGAAAGAATAGAGAAAATGTTATCCAAGTTCGTTGACAAGGTTGCAACTTTACAAGAATGGTTTTGCGATACGTGAGGAGCAGTCAACCATTAGACGTCGCAATGTATTCTTACCATGGGGGAGATACCTGTCCAAACTAATGCTACGGGGAACTATATTGAAAGGAAGCCAAGAGGTGATCCATATCCCCACACCTTTAATCCAAGGTATAAGTATCACCCAAACTTCTGTTGGAGAGAACAAGGTCTCTCACCGCAGCAGTCTCAGCATCACCAACAGCCTTATGTTCCACCAATGCAACGAGAAGCCCCATTTTTTCCTCAACCTCCGCAAGGTGGTCAAGGGAACTATGAATGATAAGCTGGACATACTTATGGGCATGGTACATAAGCAACACCAAAAGTTTGGGAAGATCGAAGAAACTTTAGAAGAGCATGCACGATAAATCGCCAATTTATCTAGCTCCATAAATGAACTCAGGATGAAACAACCAAGGTTACTTTCTCAAGTTCAGTTAAATATACATGACACGGTGAATCAAGTCACAATTAGAAGTGGAAAGGTGGTTGATGCATTACCGTTGAAATCTGCAAACAAAGAAGCGAAGGAGTTCACTAACGGAGGGGGGGTCCGGTTTTCCCAGACCAAACCTTATGGCAGAAATTCATAATTAAGAGACGAAGGAAAAAGACAATGAAACCACCATGCAATATACACATCCTGAGCATCTTGAGCGTCCTGAGCCCAGGAATAAAGGTAAATCCCAGGTATCATTTGAGGCAAGTAAGAGATTGAGTTTACATGATCCTTCGTTAAAAATGTTACCTCTCTTTCCTTGTAGATTGGAGAAGAAAAAGGAAGAACCTCTGGATCTTGTATCTATTTTTGGAAAATGGATATTAACCTTCATTTCTTGTAGGCCATAAAGTTACCACAAGTAAGCAAGTTCTTGAAGATTTTACTGCAGGGAAGCCAAAAGACTCGAGTAAAATCATAATAGGTGAATCGGTGTCTGCAGTAATTCAAAAGAAATTGCCGCCCAAGTGTAAGGACCCATGTGTGTTCTCCTTACCGTGTTACATTGGAGATAAGAAGATTGACTACCATGTGTGATTTAGGAGGTTCTATAAATGTGATGTATATCAAACTTTAAATGGAGCGGAAATGGTAAGGACTGGAGTAGTAATTCAATTGGCAGATAGATCTTGTGTCTTTCGAGAAGGCTTATTGGAGAATGTACTTGTGTGAGTCAATAATTTTGTGTACCCTGATTTTTATGTGTCAAAAATGAATCATTCTAGTGGCCATGGTACAACAGGAGTATTGTTGGGTCGTCCATTTTTTAGAACTACTAATACCATTATTGATGTGGGGGATGGTACTATTTTTCTTGATTATTATAGTGAAAAGTATACTTTCAGCATTGATGAGGCCATGAAAAAACCAATAGATGCTGAGAATGTATTTTCCAATGATCTCATTTAACCTCTTGTCCAAGAAATCTTGAGACTGGAATTTTGCAAGAAATGATGGAAATTCAATTTCCAACGGGTTCAGAAGAGATAGATATTCATGGCCTGAGCGATATGGGGATCAGTGAGTTGTTGTGCTCAATGTACTCTCAGAAAGTGGTGTTCAGTACTAATATAGACCCCAAACAGGCCAGCTTATCCCGTCTGCTCCTCCTCTCTAGACCCTAATAATCAAAGTCCTCAGTCTGTTTCTCATCACCTTAATCTCCACCCTCGCTTCATCAATGGCGCACGCACAACACTCTTCCACTTCTCCTCAGAGATTCTCTTCACGATTGCTGAAAAAACATTGAAACTCGTGGATCAAATCGGCGTGGCCAAAAGAAATGTCCGTAATTTCCGAACACGGGTCCTTCGTTTGACGACCTTTGTACTTAGCAATGGCGTCTAGGAATTTTCGACAAGTTTTGGGATTTTTCTCGAATCTTTCCTTCACTTTTTTCACGTAAGCAATGCTTGAAGACTCGATATCCGGTGCAGAATTCTGCCGGAGAGTATAAATCGAGCGAAGCAAATCTGGTTGGGCCGCAAATAAAGGCTGGAGCCGTTAGAATGAAGAGTTGGCGTCGATATTTCCGTCGTCGGACTCCATGAATATATCAGTAAAGAGAAGATATGAACCGGTTTGTTTTAGTTGAGCCAAGAATTCGGAAGCATTTTCTAGATTTGGTACTTTCATGGATTCGTCCATTCTTTGCTGTTAGGTTTTTGTTTTTGGTTTCAGTAGTGGTTGTGATTTTATAACAGGTGAAAAATGAATCAAAATCCTGATTCGTTTTGGATTGCCAAGTACTATATCAATCCGGAAAACAGGTATTGTTCATGTTGGTATCCTACTCCTTCTTGGATTGTCCTTCTGGTGTTTTTTTCCTTCTTTTTGGTTCCAACTTCTGTTGAGTTGCAACAATAGGATAGAACAACTCGTTTAGCTGAACTCTGAGATTCTCTTGGAATCATAAGGTACTATGTCAATTGCATTGATCAACCATTGTTTGGCGATGTTTTGTTTTTGGTATATTTGCCATGAGAAGGTGAATTCTTTTGTGTTTTTGGGTACCCTATGTCTTGATTGTAAGTGCTAATATAATCTTGTAAAATCTAAAAGTTCAAATCCAACCTTATGTTTGGGTCAAATGTATCAATCTAACCCTGTCAATATAAAATAATAGAATTTAATGGTTGAATTTGGCTCAGCTTGATTTCCAAAAATCAAAACATGCCAATTTATGTGGGACGGAGGGAGTATATAAATCCAATCTCCATAATGAAAAGTTTATTTCGTCTCTAGCAGTATCCGGGTAGCAATATGTGTCGATTTCGAATTACAAAGTTACTGAATTTTTAAAGGAAATTAGTTACCGAAAAATCCAAATGACTAAATTATTTTTTTTGTCCCCAACATATGTCGTAATACCATCTTTTGGTACCCGATGCCAATACTGCCTCCTTTCAGTACCCAACAAATTCAAAATGATTTGTTTGGTCCCCAAGGTGGTTTTCAGGTGGTTTTGGGGACCAAAAGATGGTATAAGATCATATGTTGGGCATAAAAAATAATTTAGTCTACTTAAAAACCACCTGGGATCTGGTTTTGGGACCAATCATTTTGAATTTGTTGGATTGGGTACTGAAAGGAGACGATATTGGTATAGGGGACCAGAAGATGGTATTGCGACATATGTTGGGGACAAAAAAATAATTTAGTTATTCCGAATTTCCTTCTAGAAGTATTTACTAAAATTATAATTTTTTGAAAAAAATTACTAAAGTTTCTTACTTTCATAATGAATGCATACAAATTATAAATATATTTATGATACATTAGATTCCGAGATAGTAATGAAGACATATTTATAAAGAGTAGATCTCTTTGACATTTTTTATGATAGTGGTGATTTGATTTTTTTACATAAGTGCTTATTTAACCATGAATTTTTTACTAAAATGCTGATCTAATCGGTCGCCGATGGCAGAGCATAGGGATAGAATGGTCATTAAATTTTTAGTTTTAAACCTAGGGATATTTTTTGTTTTTTCAGATTAGCCCAACGACTGAATTCCTTTAGTCAACGATATATTAGTGCAATTTGGATATATCTGCACCATTGCTCCAAAACATAGGTTAGATTTGCACTTTTAAATTTTACAAAATTATATTGACACTTTAAAAAAAATAAGATTATAAACACACTTTCCCCTGTATTTTTTTTATCAGAAGTAAATATTGATTCTGCTGCCAATTTTAGAAAGACTCGATTTTGTCAAGGAAGATTTGAAAAACCAAACTTTCTATATATATCACACACTGATCAAAACGGCTTCGATAAAAATTTAGCTCTGGAAAACCAGAACTAGACATTTGAGCACTCATGTTCTCCAAGTTCCTATTGGATTTGAGAATCAATCCCAATCGGAAACGAAATCCAAATGGTAATCCTAATTTCCTTTTACTTTGCATGAATCTTTATATATACGCACATTGTTTCATATTGTTTATGAAATCAACATTGCATCCGCAGAATATGATGGAATCGGTGGCCCACTGGTCGGATCTCCCACCTGCGATGGCGGCTGAGATAGCAAAAAAACTGACAAATTTCGAAGATTTCACGGCGTTGAGAGGAGTATGTACCTGGTGGCGAGCCGCGGCAGCTGAGGATATCTTCCATGGAATAAAGCTTCCTCTTCTCATGCTTGCTCAGAATGAAGACGATGACAGCCACGAACGCGAATTCTACAGCCTCTCAAGGAAGACGGTTCGCAAGGCAGCCGTCCCGGAAGCAAAGGGTAAAGCGTGCATGGATGTAAGATTTGGATGGATTGTTGCCTTGTCACCTTCCAATGGCGAGCTTTATTTGATCAAACCATTTTCCTCATCTATACCTCGTACTCACATTCGAGGAATCCATAGTGAGGAAGCCTGGGGGGCTTAGGCCATAAATGGTGGAATCAACTGCTGGAGAGCTACTGGTGATCATGCGCAATAACACTTATTTTTGCGACTAATGGTCTACAGGGACTACTTATTTTACATTGTACCAAATAGATGTTGCGAAACAACAATGGGAAGAAATCGATGATATAGGGAAAGATGCCATTTTTATTGGTCGGAATGCTTCTGTTTATGTTTCCGCTCATGATTTTCCCGGTGTTATTAAGCCTAATTGCATCTATTTTACGGACGACTGTGTGAATGCGGTCGTGTATGGCATCTTGAAAAAGGAGGTGGTCGACCAAGAAGGAGAGGGTCCTAATTTTGAAGGAGGTGGAAAGGATATGGGGATTTTCCACATTGAAGAAGGGAGGATTGAAAGGTTCGGCATCAAATCCATTTGCCCCCTGAGTCCACCCTTCTGGGTATTTCCTTGATTTGATTAGACTTATTGTATTCTATTTGTTCAGGCATTTTGTTGGGAACTAGTTATGTAACACAATGCATCAATAATTAATTGTAATTATCGATTTTACTTATACTTAATTATATTTAAATGATTATATTTTATTAAGATTAACATGATATGATAAGCATAAAGCTATTTCAATGCACTCTAGAAAAACAATAATAAATTGAATTAAATATAAAATTTCATATATTTCTATTGTATTTTTTTTAATTTCATATTTTCCAAATAAGTAGTAAAGTGTAAAAACGCGTGTTCAAAATTATGTTTACCTTCTTCAACGAAAAGTTTTTGTTCAAGCACCATATAATAGATTTTGTTTGCTTTTTGGATGGTACTGTCAATCGGGAATATTGAAGTCATATTAACTAATCTAAATCCAAGTTGTCTTAATATAAGATACTAATATTATAATATATTATTGATTTAATTCTTTACTATATATAATCAATCATAACTTATAGAAAACGCGAGGTATAATATGTCGGATTGCTTCCTGATTGCTTATATTGATTATATATAGTAAAGAATTAAATCAATAATATGCTCATTTAATTCCAAACGTAGACAACCTAGAGGAATATTGAAACAATTTTACTATCATTATTTTTCACTACGAAACAATGAAAAATGGACATTCGGTAACTTGAAGTGGAGATGGCAATTCTCCATATGATGCCTCTAGTGAAGGGAAAATGGCATACGTCCATAATTGTAGTTACAATCACACTTTACAACTTCATTCTCATGGAGAAACTTGGGATACAACGTCGATGTGGAGCATGACTTAAACGTTCAAGAAAATGTAGATGCACATTTGCTCAACACGAAACGAAAATTGGAAAGAAATCAAATTCGAATGAATATAGCAACAAGAATTTGGTAATTTCTCTCTAGTAATATGGAGACTGAAACACTAGAATAGGAAATAGATAAAGATGGTATTGAATCAACTTTGTAATGTTTTGCATTTCAATATGTGTGTCAATTATCTTTTATTTAAATAAATTATACTAGATAACACCCGTGCTTTGCACGGACGTGAATTTGAATATTATTATATAAATGAAAATATATTTTTATATAATTTAATTAGTTGATAAAAATATTAATAGATACCACTTTTGTGGATTCCATAGAATATGAAAAATGATCAACTTTTCGAAAATTTGATTGTAATATCGTGTCGTTATGATAAAACATATATTTATTATTATCTTATATATTTTTTACAATATTTTAAAATGTTTAAATTAAAGATAGTTTTTACTAATTAAACTTTGCGCAACTAAGTTTTAGATGTCCAATTTCTTTTTCTTCCAATAATTTTTTTAATATTTTGTGAATAATTGATAATATTGTGCTATTTTTTGAAAAAAAAGGCATTTTAAAGAAGGTCATTTTTTTATTAAACATTCTAGGGAAACCCGAAAAAAAACTTCCATGTCAACAAATATTGTACTCCCTAAAAGGTTGGAAATTTCCGGCATCGCTAGTGGCTGAACCACACACAGTCAAATATAATGAAGAGTTCATTTATAATGATAAAAAATTATCCATGTTAGATCTAAAAATTTTAAATTAAGAATATTATCCGCAATTAATGATTAATTGATTGAATTAGAAATATACAAAATATAATTTTTAAATTTTGATCCAAAAAATATTAATTCATCTTCTTAAATAAAATAATAGTATTAAATTTTCAATATTTTATAATTATTAATTATACATATTAAAGAAACTTAAAATTTATGATAATCTAAATTTTATATTAAAATTAAAATATAATAATTGATTGAATTAAAAATATATAATATATAAGTTTAAAATTTGTATCCAAATTATTTTATAAATTCATCATCACAGATAAAAAAATATAGTTTTAAAATTTTAAAATTTAATAATTATTAATTTTACAGATTAAAGAAATTTAAAATTTATGATAATTTAAATTTAATATTAAAATTAAAATACAATATACTATAATGCATTAAAATTTATAAGAAAATTTATCTTTTCATAGGTATATGGAAAGACGGGTTGAAGTAGAATTATAGAAATGTAAAAGGTTTTATTTGCAATCTTAAAAATTTACCATGTAACGTGCAGTAGTTATAAGTTTATGATTCGATTAATTCAACCCAAAATTTTTTTATCTTGATTTCTTTCAATTTGAAATTTAAACTTTGATGTTTCCATAATTTATTGAAAGACGGTCTTTCAAGAGACGAACTCTAAATAGACAAAGTCTTGGTAAAGACCATTTTTCCATGGGCATATGGAAAAATGGGGTTGAATTATAATTATAGAAAGGTAATGAGTTAATTGCAATGTTAAAATTTTATTATGCAACGTGTAGTTTTTATAAGTTTATAACTCGATTAATGCAATCCAAATTTTTAGATTTCTTCTAATTTACTATTTAAATTTGATCTTTCCATAACTTATGAAAATACCATTTTACTTTGATTTTTGTTTCAAAATTAAAATTGATTAGAAAGACTTATATATAAATAAAAGTTACTCCATCGATTAAACATGGTAATGTTAGATATTTTGTAGGTAAATTACGTGGAATAAATTGATTGCAATGATTAAAAAAAGAATAAGAAGGTGAAAATGATTCACTTATTGTCATGAAATAAAGTTTGATAATATTCAAAAGATAAATCAAAATGGAAAGTGTGTCAAATTTAAAATATATATTGTAAAAAATAAGTGTTATGAAAGAATTTCCCTAATAATTGGGGATTGAAAAAACAAAAAGAATGTGCATCTCATAAATAGGGTATGATTAATTACTCATTAGTTGAAAAACATTGAAGTATGGGAAAAAATATTGAAAATGGGGAAGAGATTTGCATTGTAAATTGGGGATTGACTCTGTAAAATATTACATTTTTAATTAATCTTAAAAATTGACGTGGAATTATGAGTGAATTCCATTGTGGCAAAAATAATATTTGAATGACATGTGGCAAGAATGACCTCCTTTGATATATACTATAGATGTTATATTACTACTCGTAGTAATAAAATTGTTTAGAATTTAAATATTTTATTAATTTATTATTAAGTATATAATAATAAAATTTGCATAGTTTTCATATGCCAACGTTATAAAGATATAATAAATTATTGTGTAAAAAACATTGAACTGAAATAAATATAAATATATTGAAGTGAAATAAGTATGAACATACTGAACTGAAATAAATATAAATATATTGAATTTAACTGAAATAAATACAAATATACTGAACAGATCTGATCTGAATTGAACTGAATTGAAATCCAAATAAGCTCTAGAGAACAAGGCCTTAGTGTTTGGTAAACTGCTAAAATACTTATGTAAGAAGCAAAAACTATTTTTGGGGGAAAAAGTAGAAGTTGCTGGTCTCGCCCTACTTTCATAATAAGGGGGAAAAATAGAAAATCGGAAACCGAATAATTTGAATTCGAATAACCCGAAACAAATTTAAAATACAGTTTTTGGATAACCGAATTAAGTAAATCGATTCTTGAATATGTTTTTTTGTTTGGTTTTGGATATTGAAACTCATGTCGAAACCCGACCAGAATACCGAATTGCAATTAAAAATAAATAAATTATCTATAAATAATATAATTTTAAAATTCAAAAAATTATCAATAGGAAGCTGTACAAATTGTGGCGGTAACTATCATTATTCATACTCTGTTGTTAGAGGTTGTGACCGAATTGTCCTATTTGACATTTATGTTTCGGGTTGCCCACCTACTTCTGAGACTCTTCTCTTTGGACTTCTCCAACCATAGAAGAAAATTAATAGGCGCAAAGAAAGACTACCTTCATTGGTAAACACAGTAGTTTATTACGTTTGTGGTTTTCCTTGTTAAGTTTCATTAACTTTTGTACCTACTTGAACTCCACATAGTGGCAGAGTGACCTATGATTTTCATTTCAATCGTTTCTTTGACTAATTTTTTATTGATCATTTAATAATAAATGTAATGCTAATATTATTGAGGTTGAATTTGTATTTTAGTTGTTGGATTTTTATTTTGAATACTTGAGTTTGATAATGTAGAAATCATATTTCTTAATTTTATAGAATTTTAAATTAAATTATATATTTTAAGCAATTGTTTAACAATTTTCTTATGAATTTGGTTTATTCGATTTCGAATTCAAACTGAAATCGAATTTCAAATTCGGTTTGGATAATTCAGTTTTCAGACTATTTGAATCGATTTTGGTTTTGAGTTTTCTAGGGGAAAATCAAATAATTCGAACTGAATAAACTGAAAATTGATTAAACCAACCTGACATCCACCTGAAGCACAGCTCTAACAAACACACCCACATGTACTTCCTTTTGAGAAAGGTGATAAATATCCTAAAGTAAATCATGTTGCTTTGAAAACAACTCTTTCATCAATATTCTAAAAACTAATACTCCCTCTATCCCAACTTAAGTTGCACACTTACTATTTGACAGTCAACACTATCAAACTTTGACCACATATTTAAATAGATATATAAAAATTAATATTATAGCATGTGATATTGTTGGATTCGTCGTAATAAGTAGTTTCTAAATATCAACTTTTTATTTGCCGATATTATACGTAGTTAAACATATTAGCGGTCAAAAATGTTTGTTGAAGACCGTGAAAAAGATTCCGTGCAGCTTATGCTAGGACGGAGGGAGTATGTATTTTTAAAATTAATTATGAGTCCATCTCTTGAAAAATGATCTCTTCATAAACCATGGAAAAACCAAGGTTTAAAGTGCAAATTAGAAGAAATGAAGATAAAATTTTTGGGTTGTATTAATCGGGTTATAAATTTTATAACTAATACACGTTGCATAATAAATTTTTAATATTACAATCAAGACTTTTTACCTTTTATTATTCTAATTAAACTTCATTTTTACATAAGTCTATATAAAGATGGTCTCTCCCAATACTTTGCCATTAATTATTTAATATTTTCGAATGATGGGATTCGATTCCTCAAAGAAACAAGGAAAAGGAGAATCCTACCGAGTTTGGGAATCGGGAAACAGATTAAATCAAAATCAGAAAAGGAAAAGGAAAAGGAAAAGGAAACTTAATTGGGGGCTGGACTGAGTAGTATAAATAGTCGAGGAGGATCTAGGTTTAGAATCACAAGTTTTTCGCAAATTGATTCAGCATCATGTCGTCGGAATCCAAATCGATCGTGTTGCAGAGCTCCGACGGAGAGATTTTTGAGTTGCGGGAGTCGGTGGCGCTGCAGTCCCAGACCCTTAAGCATTTGATCGAGGACGATTGCGCCAATAGCGCCATCCCCATTCCCAACGTCACCTCCAAGATCCTGGCGAAGGTGATCGAATACCTCAAGATTCACGCTGAGAAAGAAGAAGAAGAAGATGTCAAGGCTTTCAACTCTGATTTCGTGCAAGTTGATCAGGCAACCCTGTTCGATCTCATATTGGCTGCCAATTATCTCAACATAAAGAGTTTGCTTGACCTGGGCTGTCAAACCGTGGCGGATATGATCAAGGGCAAGTCTCCGGAAGAGATCCGTCAGACTTTCAACATTAAGAATGATTTTACCCCGGAAGAAGAAGCCGAAGTTCGCAGGGAGAATGCTTGGGCATTTGAGTAGTCTTTTTTTTTAAATGTTAGGATCGACTAGCTACTACAGTTAGTTTTAATTTTCATTGTTCTTAGTAATTAAATGAGATTCTTCTTGCTGCTTTCTTTTTTTATTAGTCCAAGAGATGGTGTTTCGTACTCATTAATTATGTTATGGTATCAAAGCCCATGGTTGACCCGTGATTCCTTTATATCCGCATTTGCATGATTTGCGTGATGAACGTGAGGGAACGTGTTAGAGTCTCACATTGGTAAGAGCTCCTGAGTGTTGTATAACCCTGATAAAAAATCGTTACTCTAGCTTGCTATCAGTTTGTTGATTATGGCTGTCAGCCAAGATGCTGACATGGTTGATCATAGGCTGTCAGCTTGCTATCAATTTGAACTTGCATAGAGCTTGTTTGCTGCATCATTGGCCATTTTAGCAAACACTCATCAACAATGTAGAGCAATCAAATTGAGTACTTAAAATGAGAGAATTTAACTTCCGCCTCTCTCTGATAATTTGCTAATGTCAGATTAAAACAGATTGTAGAGAAGAAGAAAACTATAATTAAGGACAGCTTACCCAACTAAAGCATATTTGCAGGTCAGATTTCCATCAAATTTTTTTTGAAGATATAGTAGATCTCAAGTGTCTTGGAACAAAGAGACGAGCATTTTATTCCTTGGAACCATTAAAAACATTCAAATTCAACATCGTCTGCTTTTCTGATGCCATCTTTGTGTTTCTACCGTATCATCATCCTTTCGAACGATAGCTAGTATACCAAAAGAGTAGTTCTTGAAGTTCAATGGATTGAGTTTGTGATTAATGAACTCTGGAAATGAACTCATAACAGTAAAACAATTAGATTTCCAGATGAATAGAACTAAGGTACAATGATTTCCAGATGTAATAATATGGCAGCCAAGCAGTGGCTTTTCGGCTTCTGAATGTTAATAAATAAGATTCGCAAGCATTTCTGTACATGGAAAACAATGGATATTGAGTTATCTGCGATCTTTGTATTGAAGTACTAAACTAAACTACTACTTCACTTCAGAAGAGCATCAAATTGCTATAAACAGGGAAGTATTTGACTATTTGAGGTATATATGCTGCAGTCCCAGAACATCAAAAGAATCATATCATCTTTTCGAATTTGTCGAGATTTTTCACCCTTTGCATGGATCTCATTAGCAAAGTGAGGAAGATACCTGAACATGAAAGTTGAGATCAATATCGAGTTTTAGACCATTTAGGCGACTGATTCTCTCTGTGAACGAGGTGTTACCTGCACCAATAAATGACCCGTTCGCGATGGTTAGGTTGCCTTGACTGCTGAAAGTGACGCCAAGGTTCAGCAGGGTGCCGCCCAGAACTGTATACATCGTTGCCATTTGAAGTATGGTTGCTTTCTTAGCTGCTCTTTCAGACTGAAACGTTGCGACATTTTTACAGAAAAAATTGAGTCAAAATGAAAAAGGGTCAGGTTAATTCCTAGCAATAAGTTAGAACAGAAATATAATTACCTCCAGGACTCGAACTCGGAGTTTTAGATCTCCTGACTCAAGTTCCTTTACAAACTCTTCTATTCGCTGAACTCTGTAAGGCATGGATACAGTGTATGTCCTGGCCTGTAAATTATGGTTGATCATTTACAAAAATAACGAAAGAAATGGAAACGGAAATAATAATGACACTATTTGAAAACCTTTAATATGTTAATCATATATAGTTTTAACTACAATCGGTATAAACTACGCCATAGTTCTTACATCATCAGCTTGTTTTCGCAATTCCTGAACAAGTTGAGTCCCGGACCTTCGTTTTTGCCTCAAATCCAAGAGTTCCTAAAGAAGAAGATAAACATGTAAGGATCATAGTGATGTAAGCAGAATTTACAATTGCAGTTCCGAAAAACAGAAGTTGTAAGATTCTATACGAGGAACATTCATGCTGGAGATTATCACCTGTGCATATGGTGCAGCAATCTTCGCAAAGGAAAAATCTGGATCAAGTATGTAGCCGATGCCTGTACATATACAGCTTCACCATTAAGTGAAGAGAGGAGAAATGACGGAAACCAATGGCAATACAAAATATAAAAGTGAACAGTAATTTGGTCGGGATATCTAGAAAGATATCCTCGAGGATAACAGAAGGTCCAAGAGAAGAGACAATATTCATTTGTGTTCGAATATAAAGAAAATGAAAAAAGAAAACCAGAGAGGAACCAACCTTCTAGTGTGGAAAATGCTCTGAGCACAAAGGTAAATGTTGAAGGAAAGCGAAATGGCTGGTCTGTCGCTATGGCAAATAAATCCTGCAGGTGCAAGAGAAGGATCACCGATGAGCGAAGGATTAAACCAGGGAACAATATTTTATTTCTGACGTTGACATTGCAAATAGAAAACTAATATTATTACTACAGATTTCTTGCAGCATGACAACTAATACCGACTATAACATCAAAAAATGAGATCATGTTCTCTTTTTTTCCCGTCTTTATGGTTATATTATATCAACATTATCTGGGAGTGAAATGAACACCTGAGTTGATCCTGAACCTGCGGCCATGAGTTTTAGAGAAGGGGATGCATTGCTTGTGTGTTAAAATTAAACTTGTTTGATGATGCAGCTTTGAATGCTTCCTGTTAGGATAAATATGGATAAACAATCTTGTAAACTAGTTTTCTTCAATAAATGTTTCCCCTACTTTTCTCTTCTTTTTTTTTATTGGAAATCTTAGACATCTATATGCTGATCATCACCGAAATAGAAAGGAAAGGACGTCCTACACTTGTAAAGACACTAATAAACGCTAAACAGATAAATATTAGCTAACCTCGCCTATTGCAGAAAAGGTTTGCTGTTGATCTGGTTTTTGATCCAACAAATTGTTTAAGAAGTATTGTACCGATCTCCTCACCTGGTAAGAAAATATAATTAACAAAGGTAACGAGAAACTGGTGCAACACAGAAGCCGCACTTCATCCCGTCTTATTATTATAATGAACAAACAAAGATCAAATTCTTTTTTCCATACCGATGACATGTCTCCAGTAGGCTGAAGTGCCCCCAGGTCTATGAGATTCCTCATTACCTGAATTAGTACCCTTCTGTTAGCTAATAGGAGCTGCAGTACTAATAACTCAGTCCAAAAGTAATTCTCAGGATGCTCTGAGATTAACAACATCCATATACTCATTGAAAAATAGCAATAACCCTACATGGGTTGGTGATACAAATCATACCTCACCATTATCCAATTATCAACTAGGATGTAAGAACCACATTCAGTTTCAAATAAAGTCAAGGTCAAGTTAAACTTACAACAGGTTTCAAGTCACTCATTGATGGAATATTTTACATAAAAGGCATAAAAAAAGTTTTAAGCCACTGGAGTTCTATGAAAACTAAACTAAGCCAAATAAGGCAAAACAAAACTACTCATCATAAACTTTTAATAAGTTAATGCCTGTAAAAGTGCTGAATAATTGAACAAAGATAAAACTGACCTTTTTTGCATCCTTTTCATAAACCGAATAAAAAAGTTCCAACAGTTTCTCCTTTGTGAAACTCTTGATATCCCCCATCATACCAAAATCATAGTAAATGAGTGCTTCATCCACATCTATAGCAAGATTTCCAGGATGTGGATCAGCATGAAAGAAACCTGTTCTCAAAATCTAAATGTGCAGAAAAGTTTTATTATATATGGATTAAGAAATGGAGCTTTGCTACATTACATCAATAACTTAGAATTGTTTTAAACCTGAATTAAGTATGCCTCAATTGCACGTGATGCGATCCGATTTCTACTAAAACCGCGTGCATCTATCTGGTCCAACTGATTAATCTTAACTCCTGCTCATGAAGGTCATGGTTAGAAGAAAGCAATGCCTTTTACCTGCTATCTCATGTAGGGTCAACATACTAGATGTTTAATATTAAGATATTGCATACACAAACCTGGAACATACTCCAAAGTCAGCACCTTTGTTGCTGTGTAATCCCAGTAAACCAGCTGAAGCACAAATATAGAAACAACACAAATTTAACACAAAATGAATGGAATAAAGAGATTACAAGGTTATTACCCCTTAGTGAGACAAAACTTCATAACTTATGAAGTGTGATGTATGACATTTAGTTCTACTGAGACCATAATTGAACAAAGTAACCATAAGCCTAATCAGAAATGAAAGACTCTTTCTTTTTATTTGGTGAGTTGCTTAAAGTAAGCAATTCAGTTACTTGAAAATTATGCTAGGCTGGTGATACTTAAATGATACTACTCCGAGTTTTAGACAGTCTGAAATTAGATTGCATATTAAACCAGAACTTTCGTCATCTCATGGATGAAGAATATTAGCAGAAAATAATGGTGAAGGAGTCAATGGAACACACTAATAGATGACAACACACATATAGCAGAATTTAGAGAGATTTGCAGAAGTAAAGATGGAAACATACAGGTACTCGGACCCACTTTATATTTCTAAAATCCCGGCGGAATCTATCAGCATTCTTCCCTTCATTGATATAATCGATTTCCTCATACAAAATCCTGAAATTTTGATAGGAGAAAGGTTAGCAACAACAAAATAAAACTTTGGCGCAATGCTTATTCTTGCCAAAGAAAGAAAGAAAGAAAGAAGAAGAATTTGGGAGCGGTCGAAGCTTCTTACTTGGCACATTCTTCATATATTCCCATCCAGTCCCTTGTTGGACCACCAAGTGTTTCACTTTTTTGGAAGTACTCCGCAATCAACTTCAAGTTTCCTATAACAAATGTAATGTTTCAGGGAGAAAAGACAAAGGAGAAAGAGACTAAGAAAAATATAATCAGAGCTGGAATTAATCGTCACACAGTTACACTACTTACGTAAATCGATGTCGAAAAGTTTCTTAAGACCTGGTCTTTGAACTTTTATAACTACATTTTCTCCATTGTGTAAGATTGCACGATGCACCTAATGAAATTCCATAAAAGCAGTGAGTACAGAAATAATTACACAACGATATCGCATAAAAAGAACATTATTCCTCTTACGCTCAATTACATCATACCATGGATGGACACGTTACTTCAAATGACAAGTTACTAGCCTAAATACGGTGCATGCATCACTCCCTTTTCCAGATCATTAATAAGAACACATAAAGAATATGCTTTTCCAATCAAACTCTTCAAAAAAAAAAAGGAGTGAAAGAACCATATGTTTGAGATCAAGTAGCATTACTTTGAAGACAAATATATGCATGATTTTTTTCCCGTAATTTCAACAACACAAAAGATGTGTGTGGGAGGCCAAAAGAAATTAAAAGGTGTCCCATTTAAGATTTCTTTCTGTACCAATTCATAATGCAGCAGCTGTGGAATCATTGCAAACTAGAACACTTCAAACCCAACTCAGATGTATTTCATTGACTGGAAAGCAAACCTGACCAAGGCTAGCAGCTGCAATTGGCGTTTCTTCAAACACCTTGAAAATCATTTGAACTGGAGCTCCAAGTTCCTTTTCAATAAACTCTTTAGCTCGGCTTGGTGGGAAGGCAGGAACTCTATCCTGAATTTTTTTGGGTAAATATATTATTATGGAAATCATCCTGGGTAACAAAACTACAGTGTTTGATAAATTCTAAGAAGTTAGAATAGGGACAAGGTCAGACCTGCAACTTTGCGAGTTCTTCCACAAATTCTGGAGGAAATAGATCAGACCTGGTTGAGGACAACTGTCCAAGTTTAATAAATGTTGGTCCAAGTTGCAGCACACACTCCCGTAACCATGAAGCAGTTTTCCGTCTTCTGGCTTTCTAAATATTAAAAAATTTACATAAAGCAAATTTCTAAGCAAACTAAGAAACTGATAAGAAAATGTTCTTGCAACTAGAAAGTAATAACAGTGTTAGCAAGATTAGATTAGCAAGATTAGAGCATATAAAAGTAACTAAGCCATGTCAAATTCACCTGCTTGTCTTCAGTAAAGCCTCCCGGATAAGCCCATTTCGCATTGTCAAAGAGAACACGGGCACGCAAAGATAGAACAAACGACCACACGTCGATGGTTCTTTGCCATGAATTGTAATTTTCCCTCGACCAACTGAAGCCTTCATCTGAAGGTAAAACTTTCATATTTTCAACTGGAGGAAGCTTAAATGATCCGGACATCTTACTAGAGGGTGGAGATGAATCTCTCTTCACCATTCCATTTACAGCCCTCTTTGAACCATTCACTACCTTCTCCACAGATGATCTCTTAACGCTAGCTCCATTTATAATCCTTTTTTGAGCATCTACCATGTCAGCATTATTCAGGGATGGTGTTCTTCTCTTGACTACTTCACTCGCAGGTACCATTTTCACCGCCCTACCATTGGTGCCAACATCTACTTGGGTCTTCCCTTGTTGCATGACTACTTGGCCCCAGTAACTTCTTTCGGTTTTTGACAAAGTATACGAGCATGCTTCAAACTTCCAGGAACTCCATACTGATATCGAATTCGAAAATCCAAGGTTTTGTCTCAAGTTTCCAAGGTTGAATGTTTCCTCTTTGTGGCAATAGCAGCTCTGAGAAGCCAGTACTGCCGCCATTTTAGAAGATTAACCTGTGAAGAATTCAGTGATCTTTATTACTGCATATATAGTGTATTTCTGTCCATACGCCAACACAAAAGGAACAATCGTTACAATCTAACCAATTCACCTCAAAAAATATAGAAAAAAGTAGAAAAAATCCAAGAGCAAAAGGAGCAACAGGACAGTTCTAACAAAAAGAAAATTCATATTTTATCAAGATCAAAACCAACACGCAAAAGATAACATTCAAATTCAGTAAATTCTAGCAGCATACAACAAAAGCACATGCTTACACTTAATTGAGAGAGAAAAACTACAATGCAAAATTCAGATAAAAATCCAATATTTTTCCTACGAAATGCATTCCATCAAACTCTTACTGCTATTTAACAGAAACCCAATTCAGAAGCAACAAATTATTGAGATGTTGATTTGTAAAGAAGCAAAAGCTCAGCTCACTCACAAATTGGAAAAGGGTCCCAGAAGAAGCACTCCTACTTCACCAAAACTCAAGAAATCAATGAATTTGAAACGTGCAAACTTGGTAATCAACCTAACTAAGACTGAATTCTGTGTCGTTCATGTGTGATCACTGTCCAAAGGCTCAATAAAATGTGCAGTGTTTTAGGTGGCGACAAAAGTTGAAATTGCTTCAAGTTTTAACGGCCACGCCACTGCAACATGATTGGTGTGGGATTTTTCGTTTATAGTGAGTGAATTAACAGAAATGGGTAATTCTTTTTTTGGGAAAAAAAAGATTTTCTTGGTTTGGCAAGTGTGTGTTACTTGCGTGTTTTTGGGATTCACTTCTGTTTGGTGGAAACCTGAACACGTGGCCAGTTCGATAGTCCGAAAAGCCTGTTAATTTTGAGGGGAAGGGATGAATGGGCTCAAGGTTTCGCTCGGCCTAAAATGTTTTCATCTATGAAAAGGCAAAAAGAGGAAAGATGGCAAATGAATATTACCTCTCCATCCCACTATAAATTGCTCAATTAGTTTTTGGGAGTCAAAGTTTGAAAACTTTGACCTTGAATATAAATTAATTTATATATAATAAAAATATAATGTGAAATATTGTTCGATTCATCTTAACATCTATTTTCTAAATATAATTTTTTTATGCGACACTATTATATATAACTAGAGATATTTACAGTCAAACATCTTCATTGAAAAACGTGAAAAAGTAATTAAGCAATTTATAGTGGGATGAAGGGAGTATTAGGCAAAATGAAAGAAATACGGAGTAATTTGGGTTAAATGCTTGTAGGGTCCATGATTTTTACGTATGTGACAATTGAGTTTCAAAATATTTGAAACTTGAAAGTGGTAATGAACTCTTTGTCGATAATGAATGTCCCACTTAATTCCTCCAACTCATGATTTAAACTCTGATGATTTGTTTGAAAGATTTATACTCGTGTCGCTAAGATTAAGAAGTAGAAGAGTATTCGGGCATGCATAACATTTCCATTATCGCCAGGTAATGGAAATGCTCATCGAATTTTTGCACTGCAAAAGGTATCTAGTTGTTCTTGATGATATGTGGAGCATAGATCTGTGGAGCAGACTAAGAGGTGCATTTCCAGAGAATCACTGTGGAAGCAGAATTGTTTTCACAAGAAGAAATCAGAATGCGGCAACCTCAGCTGGACCTAGAAGTCGTGTCCATCACCTTGCACCTCTCCGGGAAGATGCTGCCTGGACACTTTTCTGCAAACGAACATTCTGGAATGAGTGCAATCATACCTGTCCAGCAGAACTTGAAGCATTAGCCAAAGATATTTTGAGAAAGTGCGAAGGGTTGCCGCTATAGCTATAGTAGCTGTTGCAGGTTTAATGTGTTCAAAAAGGAAACAACCAGTTGAATGGAAGAAAGTTCTTGTTAGCCTGAATTGGCAATTGAGCAATAATCCATTCCTAGAAAGAGTGAAAGGCATTCTGATGTTGAGCTTCAATGATTTACCCTTTTACCTGAAATACTGTTTCTTGTATTGCTGTGTTTTTCCTGAGAATTACTTCATCAAAAGAAAGAACCTGATTCGGCTCTGGATTGCTGAGGGATTCATCCTAGAACGGAGAGGGATGACGCTGGAGGAGGTAGCCGAGGATCACCTCATGGAACTCATTCTCAGGAGCATGATCCAAGTTCAACAAGTTAACGACAATGGCAGGGTGAAGACTTTCCGTGTCCATGATGTAATGCGAGAACTAGCAATGACAACCTCAGAGGAGGAGAGTTTCTGCACAAAACATGATATCCATGAGTCCAAAATCGCTAAAACTATTCAACGTTTATCAATCAATCACAGAAGTGAAGCTGTTAAGCTGAGCAGGTCAACATCTCGCCAGCTTCACTCCCTCTTTGTTTTTGGATCAGATATGCATTCATCATCATTCTCTTTGAATTCTGTAGCATCAAATTTCAAGTTCCTAAGAGTTCTACACCTGCAAAAAATTCCTATTGAAAGATTGCCTAGTGCATTATTTGATCTCTTCAATTTAAGATACCTGAACTTGCGATATACTAAAATTAAAGATCTTCCGAAGGCGATAGAAAAGCTAAAGAACCTGCAGACTTTGGATCTCAGGAGCAGCAATGTAGAGAAGCTCCCCAGAGGCATTTCCAGTTTGGAGAACTTGAGGCATCTATTTGTAGGTGGAGGCAAAGGCAATGATTCGAGCGCTTCCACATCCCACGGATTGCGAATACATGGAGGAATAGGAAATCTACAGAAGCTGCAAAGCCTAGCTTGTGTGGAAGCAGAAGAAGGGATGATCAAGCAACTCGGGTATCTTACCGAGTTGAGAAGGCTAGACATGACAAAGTTGAAAGCATCAGATGGTCCTAACCTCTGCACTTCAATTCAAACGATGACAAGCCTTCACAGGTTGAGTCTTGCAGCTATCAATGAAGACGAATAACTTCTACTTGAAAACTTACAGTTGGCCCCTCCATTCCTTCAAAAGCTCAAATTGGCCGGCCACTTGAAGAGGCTGCCTCATTGGTTGGGATCATCAGCAATGAGCCTGACACATCTCAATTTGGAGTTCTCCGGTCTTGAAGGCGACTTCCTTCTTGTTCTCCACAAATTGCCTGCACTTGTGTTTCTACAACTCAAGAAAGCATATGGGGGTAAGTTCCTACAGTTCAGAAGTGGGGGTTTCACTAACCTCCATAAGCTGCATTTAGTAGAGCTCCAGCAGTTAGATTCCGTAGAGATCGAAGAGGGATCGCTGAGAAGCCTGAAAGAACTGTCTTTGATTCACTGTGAGGCATTAGAGCTCCTACCGCGGGGCCTTGAACACATTACCAATTTACAGAAAGTGTATTTGAAGGATATGCCAAAGCTCATAGGACGATTACAAACTGATGGAAGGGAATATATTGAAGCAGTGGAGGAAATGAATTCAGTCACACTTGTTTTCTAAAGCAAGAAACAGAATGTAAGTAAGATTTCTATTCTCAAGTAGTGATACATTTCTGGAAATGTATATGTTGGTCTAGAACCAAGCACATCATATTTCACTCGGCAAGATATCAATTCATACACCTTCTGGTAAAGTAGACATAACTTGCTAAGATACTTTCCTAACTATGCAACCTGGAAGAAAATTAGAGAACTCTCGATTTCTTCAAGTTTTCTTCACCTCTGCAACTTGTTATGCAGAAACTGTTACTCTTCAAGTTGGCTTTTACCCCTCCGTCGTCATCAGGATCCACCGCAGCCAGTTGCACAGTTGATGCCAAGCCACTATATCTAACTATGTTTGTAGCAACGGCATAGGTGGATACTTCATGTTTCTTGTATGAAGTGACCTTTCTCTCAATGACTGAAAACTGACCACAACTGTCACTTTGAACAGCTAATTCTTCAAGCTTTTGCAGTACTTTATCTTTAGGTTGGCTGACACTATCAGTGAATTCCTGCATGGCAGATGAAAACAATAAAATTCTATCATATTCACTTTCCCCTAACATAAGAAAATTTGAATAACCAAAGGCTCTGTTTGGCAGAGCTGTGCTTATAAGCAAAGCTGAATAATTTTGAAAGTAGGGGAAACCAGCTTCTGCTTTTCCCCCAAAAATAGCTTTTGCTTTCAAAATAAGCTGTTTTTTAGCCCTTTACCAAACACTAAAAAGTGTTTTGCTTATAAGCTTGCTAAACAGACCCAAAGCTAGTTAACATCCAAATTAGTCATTTTGTCTTGTAAGTGTGGAGTGATGAACAGCCCCCTTTGCATTTGGCAGTTTACACCTTGTCATCATGTATGGTTGACAGATGAGCCAGTTCAATCACTCTAACCAGCTACGTGTTCAAGAGCAAATTTGGGTTTCCCAATGTTAAACTAATAAGAGGCTGAAAATGAAATTGGAGAGTACTTTTTATAAATTGAGAAGGGCTGAAATTTTCATCATATCTCGAGGCAAGTCCAAATTGAGATTGTGTTGGTCATTCTCGAGTCTCGACATACAAAATTTACAAGTGTTCACAGTTTGTAGCAGGTTAGAAGAACTAAATTGGCCCATCTTTCAAACATATGGCATGACTCTTGTAAATTGCCAAACATAACAGACTCAATACTGATAAACTGCTAAACTAAAGTGTTGTGCAGTTGCATCCTATCACCACCTTTATCATTTGAGCAAGCTTAAACTCAAGACTTGATAGAATAGAAGCAGGGATGGAAACAAAGATGGTGCATCTATACCTGAAAATTCACGGCGAGATCAATGCTGGCAAACTGACACCTGCAGCCCTCACTGAAACTGATCTTCAGCGATACTTTAACGGGTCCGGTTTTTAGCATTGACCTGAAATATCAACCTGACCAGTGAGATGAAAAGATACAGAAACTGAAAGCAAATAACAGAGAAGACTGTGAATTTGCTCAGGAATGATAGAGCAGGAGGCAACTATGAAGAAACAAAGAAGTCTCCATGATACGACATGAATTTCAGAGCACTGCATGTCATGCAAATTATTGATGTATGAGAAATAAAAATACATTCATTTCTATCATTCTGGCAATCTGTGAATATTATAGAAAAGAAAACTTTGATATAGGAACCTAGTACAAGTCCTCTCCTCATATTAACATGTACCAGGAAACAACCTAAGTACTCAAATAGGGAACTTTGAAGTTACCTTTTCAGTGAAAAAGGTTGCATGTGCAATTTGGCTACTTCAAGTTCTGGCCTCTCAGGAAATGATATCTGTCAATGAATTACAAGTTCACAAATTAGATTTCACATAGTCACATGTTTGGGTGAAGGTTTCTGGTGAAGATGCTAGGAGATATGTATAGGACACAATTGACCACTCAGCAGGCAAAGTGACACAATGAGAGTAGACTGCTTTACCTCACAAGATAAGAGAGCTTTTTAAAGTAAAATAAAACATGTATAGACAAGTACAGCACCTTGACTGATTGGATGAAAGGCAATGGAGCTTCTTCACCATGCACACTAGCAACCCTGATTGACCATTTAGAATTTTCCCTCTCTGCAGGAAACAGCAGATTGATATGGGTCAGGAGACTCTTGACCAAGGTTTCTATTAATACCTGGTTTAAATCAAGCACCCAAAGTGGTGGAAACTGAAACTGGAAACACAAGCACATCATCACAAATAGGCAAAGATTCATAGGTTCAACTCTCTAACATAGAACCCTAACCAACAAGCACCAGAAAATATCCAGAGATGTTTAGCAAATGAGAAGTCATATTTCTTGAATAAAGTCAACTTCTATTGCTCTGAAATACAAATGCAAGGTGAAACTCAAGTTTTAAGTATTAGCAACTTATCATAAATCTTATCAAAGTAGTGACTCAAATGTCATCAGAAGAAGAAACCCGGAAAAAAATGAACAAACCAAGGTGAAACTCAAGTTATAAGTATTGATAACTTTGGTGTGTGCATTAAAAAGCTTTCAGACTGAAGACTACTAAAAAGTAAGCAGAGCAGAACAGATCATCAAAATACCACCAAACTTTATTATTATTAAAACAATGAATTGGTAACAAAACAAAAGGAAAAGAGATCATATAGGAAAGCCATTTAATCTTTCGGACTTTCACAGCTTCCCCAGTTTGGTTCGCTAATAATACACATGGTGTAAATATATCATTTACATCTGAATTCTCAACTACCTAGTTTCAAGTAAGGCACTCTGGTAATAAATGTCAATTAAAAGGACTTGAGAAAAATATAATAAAAATAGCAAATAAATTGCATAACTATACCTTCCATGCAATTTAACTGATTGAAGATGACCTGGAAAAAATCAATTCGAACAAATGGAGGTATGCGGAGACTCAAAAGGTGCATCACACCTGCAACAACCTGTGATTGGTGATATTTCTTGTCCAAGTGAAAATCCCGGTGAACAAATAGCTGTGTCCTTCTAATGTACTTATCAAATAGAGTTGCCTTTCTATTTTCATTGCCCCAAAATCCATACCAAACTTCACATTATAATAAAATATTTTGAAGAACCAGTATTGTATCAACCACCAGTATTGTATTGTATCAAAGCCGTACCATGGATGAAGCATGAAGCTTAAGCTTTGGTGCCAGGCATTAAAGTCAAATCATTCTTGGAAATTACATCTAACTCATAAGAGAGTCAAGAGCTTGCTATCATTCAACGAATCTTTAAAAAACAGTTAAAATAGTACCCACTTTAGACAGGGTAGTCTAACAGAAATATCTCAGTAGGGTACACAGGTACCTTGTCCACTAAACCGTGGATAACCAAGCATGCTTTCTTGTCCTTTGGTGTAGCCTGCAAAAGAAATAATCATTAGGGAATAATAAAGTGAAGATGTAATCCTGAATACCAAGACAACACATTCCCTTTCAAGTATAGGAGAGCGCTCTTCAAAGAAATGTCTTAGAATAGCATGCTCAAAATAACAAGCATGCACGGCATTACATTTAGTTTCTAAGTTACTAAGTATTTGGGGAGAGCTCATCCAGGTTTCCTACCATATGATATTCATACCTGATCCTTAACATCAAGATAGGACTTTCATTCAGAATAAAGTAATTAAATTTATAGCCATGGGCCCAAAGTGTAGTATGTTATTTGCAAATAAGAATTTCAATTCTTTGTTCAATCAGTTGACTGGTTCAAGTTCATCCTGCGTAGATATCATTAGATTATAAAAGATGGGCTTGTGAGAAAACGGTGGTGACAGCATACCTGAAGGTTGACAATTGCAATCCTACCCCCTCCACGAAGACATTTCAAGGGAAGATTGCAAGCTGGAGTGATCTGCAAACTGAAACAGACACAGTATCCTAAAACCATATAAGAATTTAATGAATTGGACCAATTAAACATATCAGACACAGCCAAATATATAAGAGTTGACACCAATGAAGTTAACTGCGCTGGAATGATTTTAAGTTGAAAATGAGTAATTAGTTTATGGCTTAAGTTAACTATTGGATAGTCTGTTTAATTATGTATACCAATAATTTGAAGATTTGTGGAAGCCTGAGATTGACATTATTCACAAGTTTAAATGGACTTATAAAACCCCATCGCTTCCTTCCTCGAAAAAAAAGAACAAAAAGGGACACCCTAAAGCATTCGTTCTTGTTAAACCATGAGGAAGTTAACATTTCGAGAGCATATTCAATTGTTGCTAAAATAAACACAAAGACAGCCAATGTTAAGGGAGTTTACCTACAATATCCTTTCCTCAACAGGCTACGTAAAGCATTATAAAAGTAAATCTCAAGTAAACTATTTTGATATATCATGTCCATTCCACTCTCTTTCTACCATAAAAAAGACCCATTATAAACACTGCTTCAATGGCAACACCATTTCAATATTGAGATTTGATCATTGATTATCCAATCCTTTTCTCAAACAACCTAATTTTTCTCTGAATTTATACATTTTTCCTTGTGTCTAATTTACTGGTTAGTAAATATTTTTCAGCTAACATAAGACATCAACATTAATATTCTTGACAGCTACCCCTCCTGATTTAGATATCATATACGGAACCCTCTCATCTTGGCTTTATATACTCCCTCCGTCCCACTATTAAGTTCCAAATTTGACTTTCTGAAGTCAAACTAAACAAATTTTAACCATTAAATTCTCTTAATATATGTGTAAGAATATTATCATATGATATGTTTTGAAATTCAGCAAAGCATAGATTTTCAAACTATTATTTTTCCATAATTTTTATACATACACATAAAAAATTATTAGTGTTTAAAAGTTGATGCAGTTGACTCCTCAAATTAGGAACTTTAAAGTGGGATAGAGGGAGTATATCATCACCGCCCATTTAGAATAATTTTAATTAATGAAATTTAATTTAATTATATAATAGGATTATTATTAATATTAGTTTACTTCAACTCATCTCCTTTGTTGGTTTATGGATGAAAACAAAAACCGGATCTAAGCCAATGATTTTCTTCCGACGGACCCCATCAAAGTTAAGAGTCTCGCTCCCACAGAAACTAAAAAGAAGGATGTGTGATCATGAATTCACGATTTCGTAATGGTTCTACAATTAGTAGTTTATTCAATGATGAAGACAGGCGCACCGCAGAAAAGTTCGGTTTGTCATACTTGGGTTGGAGGATTTATGCATTGATGAGTGAATTGCAAATGGCTTCCTTAAGTTTCGAATGAGCGAGAGTGAAAATTATTGTCGGTTTCGGACTTACTAGTAGTATGCGGATTGACATGTACCTCAAATTCAACTCGACCGACCTATTTGATCTGTTCTGTCACAGACTCACTTGCTTAATCCATTCCGTTAGCGTTAGAGTTTTTTCTTTTATTTTTTTTCCTTTTTAAGATGTTGGGAAAACAATCAACGGAAATTATAATGAGTGGAGTTAACATTCAATCTAACTAGTCTCCTAAAGTAATTAATGTACTGTAAGGATATCCAAATTACATATCAACCAGGATGTTCGTCTATACTATTACAAATTAGAGATTCAATAAAAATTGTAATATCTCCGTATGGAATATTTATTCACTAGCTACGAAAATTATTACCACTTGGCAGAGAGATGCGTATCAAGCATCATATCACTGTGCCAAACAAGGATTTTCTGCAACTATAACACCACTTGAACCAAAGAACGATTTACGAACATCTTGGAAAACACAAATAGAATAATCCATATAGATGGAACCCTAAAACAAAAGCAAAAATACACTATTTGTACAAACAAATTGAGAACAATACATCAACATGAACAACTAAATCGAATTATCATCATGAACACGATGATATAATCGATCAGGTCGAAAAATATATTAACAGTCAAACATATTCTTGAACCGTGTAATAATGATTGTGGTACAAACAGAGGTGAGACAGAGGGAGTACAAAACAATTCCACACTAAAACTCTTCATTGCCTCACAGCACAATTGCTCCAAAATTCTCATGAAGTAATCTGGGACATGCAGGGGCAAACCATACTACAACTGACGCTCATATACACCAAACATTCTAGAAAATGGCCTCATCGCAT
>JAULKJ010000011.1:7245606-7264050 GCA_032355405.1 Rubia balearica | reverse complement strand
GGATTTCACAGTTTGCTAAACTCTTCCCCTTCATGTAGTATGTTTGCAACCACTGAATCCACAATAGATCTTTCTTCTTGAAATTGAATTGTATCCTCTTGAAATTGAATTCCATTAATTTAAAACTGAAATTCATTGATGTAGATCTCATTGCAGGGAAAAGAGTTGATCACCAATTTCGCTAAACACTAACCGGTCATGTACCTTGTAATTCAAGATGAGCAATGAAGAAGTTTTTTGTAACAACAAGAGGACAATTCAAAACTATGTCCCTAATAACGCACATAGTAACTCAAAACACTTTAAATGATGCCTATCCAATGCTCAACAAAAAAAGAACATAGCAAATTGAACAAATCTAACAAAAATTGTGTAATAATATTGTCAAAAATAAACCCTAGATATACACCATACCTCAACCTGCGAATGATCGATGAAAAACCGATGAAGAAACAAAAGAACAACACCGGAGAAGAATTGGAGGCGAAGAATCATGAAGAAGAGGCGGAGAAACGTACGGTGATGAAGAACAAAGAAGAGGCGGAGAAGAGGCTGAGAAATCGCTGGAGAGAAAAGGGAAATCATCGGAGAAAGAAGAGATATTATCGCAGAGAGAAGAAGAAGAGCTACAGAGAGAAAGAGAGACCAAAATTCAAATATAATTAAAAGATTAATTTTCATTAATTACAAACTGAACCCCATTTTGCAAAATATTCCTTGGCCTGTCCATAACCTTATAGACATGTTGCCTTTCTTGAGACTTTCTCTTTCGTTAATAACGACATCACTTCTTTGGAGGATGAAGACCTCAGAGATACCTCTAAGGACATAGATTCAGTCTCGAAGCTCTTGTCTAATAATCCTTCAGGCCAGATAATTCCTCCTGACCTCAAATTGGCTCCTTTAGGGGTAGGGGAGTCTCCCCACAAATCTAATAGTTTGGAGGTCAGCCATTCATCTAAAACACATTCGATCATGGGCTTTGATTCTCTTCCCCCCTCTATTCTTGAAGGTGCTCAAGGAATTCAGAGTCAAACCCGCAAAAGTCCACCCCTATGTGATAGATATTATCATGATGTTTATGATGAGGTGCCACAAGCTCGAGATTAAGCCTAAATATAGGTTTCTCAGCTCGTTATACAGTGTGACACACAGCGGGAACAAGAGGCATGGTATCATTACTTTCGCTAGCTGATTTAAGAAGCAAAAAGCTTCTCACTCTTTCTAACTCATCTAGATGGAACAATAAGGGATTCAATTTTGATTGTAGTAGAAGGTAAAAAGTCCTTTCGTGGAATCAAAATGTAGGTCTCTTTGTAAAATTAAAATGTAGTAGTCGAATCATCGAAGAGAAAAAGTATGTTTGTCCTATTAAACTCAAGGATGCCAAATGTGAAACCCCGACCATAATGACTTTATTACAAAGGTAATAATTAAGTTTAAAGAATTACGATATGTATTTGTAAAGTCCGAAACTATTGTGTTGGCAATTTGTGAACATTATGGAAGGTTGTGTTGTAACATCAAATATGGAAGTATTTGCGAGAACAAGTAATCCAAGAGAATATATTTCATCCGGTTGTGATTCGATTACAAAATATATCAATTCATATATTTGTGGGATTGGATTAAATTTATGGAAGTGATATGATCGAATATGGAGAAGATATGGATGACATATTTAAATTCCTTTCTTTAAGGGATTAGATTAAGGAATCTCTATCTCTATGGGATTTATTGGTTATCAAAATATTCTATGGAGATAGAATTATATGCGCCAAGGATACTGAAGAATGTGCAATCGAAACATATATTGAGGACAGTGTGACTGTGCTATTCACGATTTTTGAGAAAAGAAAATATGTGAGCAGAATGATTTTAGAAATAGCCAAGAGTTCAGTTTGTGTTCCAACATGGTCAACACACTTCATCTAAGTTCAGAATCAGAAGCCTTGATTCCTCGGGAGGAGAAGATCCAGCGTCGACGTGTATCGTGGTCAGAGAGATTCTGATCAAGGCGGATTGGTTTCTAGGGGAGCTTGCAAAATCCACACATTATAATTAGAAACATAAGTATAAGACGTGTCCATTGTACTATCTTGTTCTGATTAGTGGATTTATTCTGAACTAGGTTAGGCCCCGCAGACGCGAACTGTGTTACCAAGTCTGTGTGTTCTTGCTTTACAATTTTTACATACTTGGTTAAATAGGTTATGTTGGAACACGGTAGTAATTATTGAATTAATTAGGTAAAACCAAATTTCATTTGGTATCAGAGCTTGATCACTTATTCTTACCTTGATTGTTGTCAAGGAAAGTGGGATGCGGTTTTACCATGACGACTTAGGAAGGAGCTTCAGTATCTCGGCCACCACTATTAGAAGGGACAAACTACAATTATTGGAAGGCTCGCATGAGAGTATTTATCATCTCACTGGATGAACTGGCATGGTATTATGTGGAAAACGAATGGAACTATCCAACCGAAGACTCTGCAACCAGTTCAAAAGAAAAGGAAGGAGAATCTAGTACTCTGATTCAGACACGTAAAGATAAATCAACCTGGAGCCCGAATGATCTTAAAGCATCAATGGAAAATACGAAAGCTCTAGATGCTATTTTTACTGCAGTAGATGAGACAGTTCAAACTCATCTCAACATGCTAACATGTAAAGAAAGCTTAGGACATCCTGCAAACAGTTCATGAAGGAATAAGCCGAGTACGAGAATCCAAGCTTCAAATGTTGGGTATAAAATTTGAGGAACTGGAGATGGAGGAAGATGATACCATTGCAATATTCAATGGAAAACTAAGAGACGTAGCAAATACGGCCTACCAACTTGGGAAAACATATAAAGAGGCAAAACTGGTGAAGAAGACCTTGAGATCTTTTCCTCAAAGATTCTCAAGGAAAGTTGTTGCCATAGAAGAAGCAAGAGATGTTTCCACCATAACACTGGATGAATTGATGGGATTATTGCAGACCTATGAAATGACTCTTGAGACACCTCTGAAGAAAGCGCAAAAAGAGTTGGCTTTCAAAGTTTCCTCATCTAAGAATGATCATGGTGATGAAAGTGATGATGGGATTGAAGAACTGGCACTTATCACGAAGAACTTCTCGAAGATGATAAAAAGGGCAGTGAAAAGAAGATCACATGAGAAAATTGGTGAAAGTGGAAATCAACCTCGCATGCAAGAATTTGGAACAAATACAGGACCACGACCTGAACGACTGAATCAGCAGTTTCAAAGGTATTAGGGAGGTGAATCAACACAGCCTGGAAGAATACAATGCAGAGAATGTGAAGGATATGGACATATCCAAGCAGAGTGCACGAATACTCGTAAGAAGCAAGGTCGGTCATATGTTACCACTTAGAGTGATGATGAATAAAGAGAAGAAGAAGAAGAAGAAGAACTCACCAGTAACTATGTTGCATTCAGAGCTAAAATGAATGATACTGGTGCATGTTTCAACACGATGTCAACAAATGTTGTTCATGTTCCAACACAGAGAATCCATGTGATATTACATCAAGTGATGATGATGACTATGAGGTAAGCAATGAAGACATCTATATGTCTTATGAAAAAATGTATCGAATGTGGCTGAAGGTTGTTCAGACAAACAAAATTTTGAAGGCGAAGAAAAATCAACTTGTAGACAGAATGGGTGAATTGATGAATCTCGTTGATAAGCTTGAAGATGAAATGGGTGAACTGAAACACTGTCTTAAATTAACTACTCAAAGGGCTGAGATGGATGAAGCTACAATATTGAAATTGAACACTGGCAAGGCAAAACTGGATGATATTCTAGCTTTAGGAAAGAACTTTGGAGACAAACAGGGAATTGACTATGACAAAACTGTGAAATTGCAGACAGAGGTACAGAACATGAAGAAGAAAATAATGAAGACTCGGTATAGAAGAACTGTGATGTGTGATTATTGCTCCTATCAGGGACATATACGAGAAAAATGTCTTAAACTACTCAAAGACATTATGAATGGACGACAATTGATAGCATGTTCCAACATGGACAATGAATTGCGATCAAGGTTAGTCAGAAAGGTCTGGATTCCTAAGCAGACAACAGTATGTCTGGTTGCTCACACATCGCTCATTGCTCACTCCAGAGATTCATGGTACTTTGATAGTGGATGTTCTCGACACCAAACAGAAACACGGGAATTTCTTACTAAGATAAAGTCTTATGACGGTGGATTTGTTACATTTTGAGATGGAAAGAAAAGTCACATTTTTTGCAAAGGAGAGTTACAGATTGAGGGATTTCCAACCTTTACAAGTGTTCTACTTGTTGAAGATTTAAAGGCATATATTCTGAGCATTAGTCAATTGTGTGATGATAATATGATTGCGGAGTTTCACAAAGATAGGTGCATTGTCAAAATGGTGAGGACAAAGTACTCTCAGGAATTCGATCTTCAAACAGCTGTTATCTACTAGAACAGGAAATCAAGTGTTTAAGCTCCAAAGAAGATGAATGGAAAATGTGGCACAAGAGGCTAGGACACATCAACTATAAAATGTTGATCAAGATTGCAAATTCTAAAGCTGTTCGAGGAATGTCGTCACTTACTTATACGAAGGAAATTGTTTGCGGACCATACCAACAAGGTAAACAAATTCGATCACCTCGTTATCATGTTCAGTACATTAAAACTTCAAGAAATATTGAGTTATTACACATGGATTTGATGGGTCTGGTCAATAAACCAAGTATGAATTGCAAGAAATATATATTTGTAAGTGTTCATGACTTTTCCAGATACACTTGGGTAGCATTTCTCAAAGAAAAACCTGACACATTAGAAGTGTTTAGAAGTCTGGTGATCAAGCTGCAAACAGAAAAAGGGAAGTCCTGTAAGTAAAATTGTCAGGGTTCGAAGTGATCATGGGAGAGAATTTTAGAATTCTCAGTTTAGCAATTTTGTGATGATTTTGGAATACAGCATGAGTTTTCTGCTCCAATCACTCCTCAACGAAATGGTATTGTTGAAAGGAAAAACAAGAATCTACAAGAAATGGCTCGAGTAATATTGGCAGAAAAAGGCATCCACACAAAATGGTGGGCAGAAACGGTAAACACGGCATGTTATACAATTAATAGGGTTTATCTCTGTCCGTTTACAAGTAAGACGTCTTATGAAATATGGAAAGGTAGGATACTAAATGTCTCGCATTTCCATATTTTTTTGGAGCAAGTGTTATATTCTCAGGGACAGAGAACAGTTGGCAAAGTTTGATAGTCGAAGTGACGAAGGTATATTTTTGGGATACTCTGTGAACATCCGAGCTTACGGGGTTTACAACCTTCATACTGAAACGTTCATGGAATCTATCAATGTCATCGTAGATAATTCTGATGAGAAACCAGTATTAAGAGAAGGAGACGAAGAACCAGAATTAGTGCATGTTCCAACACCACATAATTAATCTGAACATAAGATTGATGTTGGAACATCAGGAGTTTCCAAAAGTCCAGAAAATTCAGAAGAGGTTTTCCCTAATGATGTTGGAACACCAGCCTCCAGTATTTCCTCTCATGTTCCAACACAGGAGGTACTTGAGCCTATTTCTAAGAGAACTCATGCTTTACCATGGATAAACTATCGGGAAGTTGCTGGATTACAATGCTTTATCTCATTAATTGAACCCAAGAATTACAAAAAAGCTCTACTTGATGAATATTGGATTGCAGCTATGGAAGAGGAACTAGGTCAGTTTGAAAGAAATGATGTTTGGTACCTTACTCCTTGGCCAAACAACGTCAATGTCATTGGTACAAAGTGGATATGTAAGAATAAATCTATTGTCGATGGCTATATAACCCGCAATAAAGCAAGACTAGAAGCTCAAAGATACACACAAGTAGAAGGGGTGGACTTAGATGAAACATTTGCTCTTGTTTCCAGGTTAGAATCCATTCATATATTACTTGCTATCTCGTGTACTATGGACTTTATCTTGTACCAGATGGATGTAAAGAGCGCAATTCTTAAACGGAGTGGTGAATGAGGAAGTATATGTCAAGCAACCCAAAGGTTTTGAAGATCCACACCATCCGCATCATTTTTACAGACTCAAAAAAGTGCTGTATGGTTTTAAAAAAGTACCTAGAGCGTGGTATGACCGACTACCATCATTTCTTATTAAAAAAGGATATCGTCGAGGGGGAGTAGATCGTACACTATTTGTACTGGATAAATCGTCTAAAATTTTGATTGCTAAGATTTATGTTGATGATATTGTGTCTGGGTCCACGTCTAATTCTATGGTACATGACTTTATCACACTTATGCAGGGGGAATTCGAGATGAGTATGGTTGGCGAACTCACGTATTTTTTGGACTTCAAGTTAAACAAGAAAAGAATGGGTTATTTATCAGTCAAAGTAAGTATGCCATGAATTTAGTGAAAAAAATCGGACTAAGCAACTCTAGACCTGTTAAGACTCCAATGGGAACAACCGATAAGTTGGTGAACGATGAGAAAGGCACCGCAGTTTATAAAAAACTGTACATAAGTATGAATGGAAGTCTATTGTATCTTACAGCCAATCGACTAGACATATGCTTCAGTGTTGGAGTGTGTGCTAGGTTTCAAGCTAATCCAAAGGAATCACAGTTGAGAGCAGTCAAAAGGATTATTCGGTATATCAGTGGAACTTCAAATTACGGGGTTTGGTATTCTAAAAATCAAGCCTCAGATCTTATGGGTTATAGTGACTCTGATTGGGCTGGTAATGCAAACGACCGCAAGAGTACTACAGGTGGATGTTTTTTATTGGCACAAATCTAGTTTCGTTGTATAGTAAGAAACAAAACTCTATCTCCCTATCAACGGCTGAGGCTGAATATTTGGCTGCTGGAAATTGTTGTGCTCAACTACTATGGATGAAACAAATGTTGAGAGATTATGGTGTTCATCAAGGACCTCTGAAGATTTTGTGTGATAACAAAAGTGTCATTGATATCTCAAAGATTCATGTTCAGCATTCTCGTACTAAGCATATAGACATACAACATCACTTTATTTGAGATCTTGTTGAAAGAAAGGAAGTTGTTGTAGCCTATGTTCCAACATCAGAACAATTGCCTGATATTTTTACAAAACCTCTGGATTCAGCCACATTCAAACTACTCAGGCAACACTTAGGTGTGTTCCATATTTGAGGAACTCTATGTACATGCTTTACTTAGTGTTATTTTTTTGTTTTTCCTATTTTTACAGAAAAAAATTAGAAAGAAGGAAAATAAGAAAAAGGGGAGGCATTGCTGCATGTTGGAATATGGAAAGTTAAGATGAAAAGATAGAGATATGGAGTCTGACGGCGGGTAGTTGAAAAAAGGTAATTATTACCTTGGAAATGGAAAAATGAGGTACACTTTTCAGAAAAGGGAAGTAAATTTTTCAAAATGTTACATTTCCATCTTCTTAGCTATTTACCCTCTTCTACAACTTTTCTATCCCGATATTCCTGCAAGTTGTGATAGCTCTCGGATCTTTTGTGCTAAAATCTTGCTGTCAAGAGGTAGAAGGTGGTTAGGAGTCTAAAAAATTCTCTTTGGCTGTATTATTTTTCTCAATCTGGTATGGAGAAATGTAGGGCATTCAAGAAGATCTTTGGAGAACCAGAACGTGTGGCAAACCTGTCTGAAAGTGATGTGCTGGAACCTTGGAACGACATTCTTGAACCAGAGGTTGAAGTTGTCAAATCACCACCAGTTAAGCCGGTGCTAGACCCTGATGTGCCCGTGAAAATCAAGGTATTTCATGAAAAATCCTTTACTTTTAATGGTTAGACCTTCAAGTTATTAGATGATTGCATGAGGTATTACATAAAAGCATAATAAGAGGGTAGATCTTAGAGGATATATGAGTATGTTGGGCAAAATAAATTGGTATGATTTGAGTCATCTATTGAAGGGGATTACAGGAGGTACTCAGTATATGGAGGATTTGAATCCAAGACTAACTGAATTAGCATGTGTAGAGCACAGTGGGAAGAATGTAATGTGTGCTTATACTTATGCATTCGGAATTAGAAGACTGAGGCTTAGAAAATTCATAAACTTCCCTAAAAGTGTGTATAAGCTAAGTTCCATGAATTTTAAAGCTGTTCAAATTGTTTACCCTGCTGTTGCTGAGAACTTGAAGAGATTAAGAGAAGCATCTCCCTCTGTAATTGTGATTGACTCAGATGAGGAAGAATTTAAAGCTGAGAAAGCCAGCCATGTTCCAACACAGGATTATTATGCATGGGGAGAAAATGATGACTTTGAGATTGATGAGAAAGATTATGATCTTGGTGGTGGAACTAGACATGTTCCAACATAGGCTGAAGATGAACAGTTTGCTGAAACTGTTGAATCCAAAGATGAGAATCAAGAGAATGAGATGACTGAGGATATGGAAGCTAAATTCCCCGTTTAGGAGACAGGGGGAGTTGCTGAAGTGGCTAAAAAGCCAAATGCAGTTGAGATACCATAACAGTTTGATACAGAGGAAGCTGAACATGAACTTGATGATGTTTCAACATCAGGTCAACCCAATACTGTGGATGTTGAAGTGGATGATGAAGAAGTAGGTGCATCTGTCACTGATGTTCCAACATCAAAAGAAACTTTTGTAGATTTGGTATACACCAGTGATGAGGTGTTAGATGAGTTTGTGCAGTCTCATGTGAGAAGGTCTAAGAGGAAGGCTAATGAAGTATCTGCTGAAGGTTAAGTTCAGCCAGAAAAGAAGAAGAAGGTGAAGAGAGAAACTGGACAGAGTTCAAAGAAAACTTCTTCAGCAGAAGAGGCTTTAAATGAAGATTTCTTTGATGAGGAGTGTCAGGATAACTGGGATACAATCACCAGAAAGACCATTCTAGCAGAGAGACCAATGGACCTGGACTCATATAAGAAAAGTGGTTTTACAGCTTTTCTGGAACATCTTGGGTATACAGCTGTAGCTACAAGGTTCAATAAATATAATAGGGAATTGGTTCAGGAGTTCTATTCAAATGTAAGACCAGAAAACCTGGACATTGAGTCTGAATGGTATGACTGGACTTATGTCAGAGGCATAGTTATCAACTTCTCAGCTCAGAAGATTAATGGGATTCTTGAATTGAGCACTACTAACTTTGAGGGACCTTACTCTAAAGACCTAGAGCTGTCAAATGATCAAATCCTTGCTGAGCTAACTGGATGACTGGAAGTAAAGTGGCCTGAGCAGAGGAATGCAGCAATGTCAAGTCTCACCAGTAAGTATTTCTGTTTGTCTCAGATAGCCATTAATTGTTAGATTCCTTATACAAACACATCTGCACTGACTAGGGAAATGGCTAAGCTAGTATATTGTGTGGGAAAGAAGATTCATGTAAATCTTGAGAGGATAGTGCAGGAAAATTTTGTATTTCAAGCTATTTCTTCGAGGAAAAAAACTCTCTACCCCACCCTTGTGTGATTACTACACTGTTAAGAGAAAGTAAAGTGAAGGTGAAGGAGGATGATATGATACTCAAGACTACCGCCATTAAGGCAAATTCCAGAACTTTCTCTACACGAAAGATTACTGATTTACCCTGGAGGGAGTCGGGAACTAGCAGCTCAAGCAGTGCAAGCAAGAAAGACAGAGAAGCAAAGAAGAAGGTAATTCAAGCAAAGATTGCTGCCTTGAAGTTGCAGCTAGCAGCTCTTGAGGAAGACTTGAAGAAGCTTGGAGCTGCTGAAGAAGCTCAGGATGATGTTGTTGGTCCAGCGGCTTAGTGGATTTGTGTTGTTTATGTTGTCTTTTAAAACTCTGGCATGTTTGATGGCCCTAAGGGGGAGTATTTTGGATGTTTTGAATGGATGGATATTTATTTTTAGACCTCGGGCTTCTTGGTTTTCTTTGGATTTTATGGATATTAATATTTGGGCCTACTGGAATCTCTGAGTAGTATTTATTATCTCGGTTTTTTGATTCCATACTATCTTTGATGTTCCAACATGAGAAGTAGTAATTTCTGAAAAATGTACATTTCAGGGGGAGTTATCTTTAACTATGATCATATCTGATATTTTTGTGAAGCTGCTTAATATGATCAAAACCCAAAAGTATTAATGGGTCCACAAAATGCCAAATGGGAAGATTGTAAAGTCCGAAACTGTTGTGTTGGCAATTTGTGGAGATTATGGAAGGTTGTGTTGTAACATCAAATATGGAAGTATTTGCGAGAACAAGTAATCCGAGAGAATATATTTCATCCAGTTGTGATTTGATTACAAAATATATCAATTCCTATATATGTAGGATTATATTAGATTTATGGAAGTGATATGATCGGATATGGAAAAGATATGGATGAGATATTTAAATTCATTTCTTTAAGCGATTAGATTAAGGAATCTCTATCTCTAAGGTATTAATTGGTTATCATAATATTCTATGGAGATAGAATTATATGCGCCAAGGATACTGAAAAAGGTGCAATCGGAACATATATATTGAGGACAATGTGACTGTGTTATTCACGATTTTAGAGAAAAGAAAATATGTGAGCAAACTGATTTTAGAAATAGCCAAGAGTTCAGTTTGTGTTCCAACATGGTCAATACACTATTGATCTAAGTTCAGAATCAGAAGCCTTAATTCCTCGGGAGGAGGAGATCCAGCGTCGACGTGTATCGAGGCCAGAGGGAGTCTGATCAAGGCGGATCGGTTGCATGAGAGCTTGCAAAATCCACACATTGTAATTAGAAGCAGATAAGTTTAAGACGTGTCCATTGTATTGTCTTGTTCTGATTAGTGGATTTATTCTGAACTGGGTTAGGCCCCGCAGACGTAGGTGATTTTCACCGAACTGTGTTATCAAGTCTGTGTGTTCTTGCTTTACAATTTTAACATACTTGGTTAAATATGTTATGTTGGAATACGGTAGTAATTACTGAATTAATTAGGTAAAACCAAATTTTAGTATTTTTTTTCTTCGACTACACTTGAAATATATCTTTTAAAATATTTTTTTTAAAAAAAGTAATGTAAAATGCTAACTTTATTTTTGTATTTGTTTTAGTACATAGCTAATGGCATGTCTCCATAAAACAAGTAAGAAACTACAAATAAATATATATCGATTTGAAATAAGGCGGAATAAAAAGAAAAGGGATAAGTAAAACTCGTACATTGAGCGTTTGATCAAGTAATGTATAATAATTAAAGGTTTAATTGAATAAGATCCTAATAATGTTATAATTATAAGTGGCATCAATACATTGGTAATTTTATGTGAACATTACAAATCATGGTAAAGAAAGAAAGAAAAAGAAAAATAATTGTTTAATAAAGAATTAAAATGAAAATAAAAGAAAAGAAAAAGATAAAAATTAATTAAAAGAAAACCAAAAAAAATCAAGAAGGCACGTAGCCTTTAGCCTGCCACCCTAAACCCAAATAATCAAATTATTTGGTTTATTTGGTTTGAATTTAGTTTAAAACAAAACTGAATTTCTAATTTGGTTCGGTTTCGATTTTGGATTTTTTAGAAACAAAATTGAATAAACTGAATTTGATAACACGAAAATTGATTAATTTGAACTGGTGTCCACCCTTAGACTAGTTTTATCAACAACCCCATCACTTGGGTTGTTGTCATGGAATGAATAAAAAAATGGAATAGTAAAATGGAAGCTCCCAACCCGTGAAGATTGGGGATGAAATGTAGCCCTCCATATTTTGTGGAGGTTGTCCCTTGTATGATAAGGGTGTGACATGTGTCACACCCTTATTCATTGATTTTAATTTTTATTTATTTAATAATTAAATTGATATTAATTTATTGAATTTTTGTAAAATCAAAATTTGTGAAATGTATACAGTTTAGTTTACAAATGTATTTTAAATTTTATGATAATTTGAATGTATAATATTAAAATTTTATTTCTTAACTAAAAATTTATCGTAGGAATACATTTAGTTATATGATGGAATCCATTTTAATTACTTTGTTGCAAAGTGTGTATTTATAATTTTATGAATGTTTTTTTCATTTTAAATTCAACTTTAATTATTGTGATTTTATTGTGTTTGCAATTTTTAAATTGTATTATAATGTAAGGATATATAATTAAAATAAATAATAAAATAAGTTGTTGAGGTGGAGTTGGGTTGAGTTGTTGATAAAATGTTGAAATGAAATAAGTAGGTTGTATAGTGGAATGTATATGTGGATGAGAAAGAATGATTATTTATTAATAAAATTGGGTTGGGTTGAGTCGTGGATAAAGATAGTCTAAAAGAGAGTACTCCTAACGTTATTTTGATTTCTTTTTCATTGCTTCCATCCATTCTTGTCAAATGTTAACCCATAAACTTGCATAAATTCTACCGTTCAACAGTATGACATTCTTTATCTGAAGTGTGGCAGCAGAAAAGACAGGAGCCGTTTGGAATTATTTGTTGATGATAGAAAGTTGCCAAAGCTGAAAGCTCCTTTGAAAAATCAGAGTGAAATGAAGTGAATAAGTGTAGTAGCCCAGACAAAGCAGTAGACAAGAAATTATGAATCATCATCATTCCAGTCAGCGCTCTTGTCCCAAAAACATGAACAACTTAAAGTTGCTGATCATACTTGCATCCCTTCTGCTATGTTCATCAGCATCTTCAATTGATGAATCAGAAGCTATAAAGTCTGTGATGAACCGTTTGGAGTCGAAGAAACCACATGGGTCAATCCAAGAAGCTGCGGCAAGGGGCGTACTTGGCAGATTGCTTCCAACCCATGTCTCCAGTTTTCAATTCAACATTGTACCCAAGGTATGCTCTTCGATTCCAGCTTGCCACTTATGGAATTAATCGTAGGATGAATTTCACGGTGTAATATTTGAAAGAAATGAAGCATGCGTGTGCATGTTTCTAATAAGGGGAATTAATTGGTGCAAATATTAGGACACTTGCGGAGGTCGCAGCTGCTTCCGGATAAGCAATTACAAGGCTGCTGCAACCAGAAGCTCTGCTCAGATACTGTGCGCATTTTTAACTTTTATCTGGTTCAGTTACCATGTTCTTTGTGTTGTCTTTATGCTGATACCGAAATAGGGGACTTTTTAGGTTGCTTTAGTTTATCAAGTGTCAACAATAGAAATTGGCCACCCAAGGTAGTGGGAGGCCTTAGTTGCTGTTATTGATGGACACTACCTTAATACTGTTTTTGTCTGTATAGCTTGATGCTATCTTTATCTCAGAAGACATTTTGCATTTGATAAACTATTCCTCTTGCCACCGAAGAGTCAAAATTAAAACCATGAGGTTGCTGTACTCATCGTCTTTCTGATGCAAGTTGTGGTCACGCTTCTTCTGCTGCAGGATTCAGGGAACTACTGCCACTGAAATTACCGCAGGTCTGCATTGGTATTTAAAGTACTGGTGTAATGCCCATATATCCTGGGAAAAGACAGGTGGTGTTCAGTTATCTTCAGTTCCTAAGCCAGGATCTCTACCTCTTGTAAGGGATGAAGGGGTGACAATTCCACGTGCTGTACCGTGGAATTATTACCAGAATGTAGTAACTTCCAGCTGTAAGCAGTATCCATTCTCTGCTTTCTTGCTTTTTGTAAGGGATGAAGGGGGTAGTACGAACAATATTGTGGAGATTGATGTAGGAACACACTAGATTACACAGAATAAGGGGAGCATTAGAAACAGGCCCATTTGGTGCGGAGATGAGAGAAACATGTCTAATATGACTTAGACAGGTAAATAGGAGCACCTTTAGATGCCCTCTACTTTTACTTCTTTAGTCTGCGAAGTTGTGTTTCTCAATACATTAAGCATTTGAATGATCAGGAAAATAATTTGCATTTGTGACTTTTGCTGGTGTTTGCTAAGTTTAATCTGATATGAGAAAAATGAATTGAGCGGTTAATTAAATTAATGCATATTGCTGATTTGCAATCATAGGAACCTGACAGCTATTTGATTCTTAGTTTTGATAGTTTGTAATAAGCCGAGGAATGAATTCTGCGTGTCTGGACTTGGTTATCATGTCAACATTGTTACTCTACTAATGCTTCTATTCTTTCTACATTTTGTTGGCAGATTCCTTTGTTTGGTGGAACTGGGAAAGATGGGAGAAAGAGATTGATTGGATGGCACTTCAAGGAATTAATTTACCTCTAGCATTTACTGGACAAGAGGCCATATGGCAAAAAGTTTTTGCAGTATGTAATTTAAGCTCTTTTGTGTTGCTAGAAGTTCCATACTGTTAGTTTCAGTTCAGCTACTACTTGCTTATTTTTATACTTATGATTGTTTGAAGAAATTTGTAGAGTGGAAAAATTAAGTATGGTTGTGTTTAATGCGTACTCTGAAGCGAGTTGAAGTTGTGTTGTCCACCAATCCCCAAGTGATGCGGGTTCCCACCTCTTGCATAGTTTGATTGACATAAAGGAATATCATCTAAGTTCATTGTGTAGATAATTACACGCTACTTCATTTTGTGCTTATCTTATATGTCAGTACAATTTGCTTTGTTACTGTTCTTTCCCTGATCACTTCTGATTTGTGCACTGTATGATTCCAAGCCTTGATTTATAAGCCGGTAAAAAAGTAACTCATTGACATTATTTACAAGTGTAATTTTATTTACAATCGTTTCCTGAATGAAGAGCAGTAGTTGTTGCTTAAACTATGCTTGCAAGACTGGCACTGATACTTTAATCCTTTTAGTCCGAGCATATCTTTAACTGTTTCAATGTGTTGCCTCAATAGCCACTCATATTCTCAAAACACTTAATCAGTTTCTATGCATTTCCAGCTAGTCCAGACTGGTAGCCTGATTTACGTCTGTAGTAGATTATCATGACTGGTTTACTCTTGTTCTTTCGTATAATCAGATGCAACTTATTTACCATATCTTGTTTTTGCTGCTTCAATCAGGATTTTAATATATCTGCAAAAGATTTGAATAATTTCTTTGGCGGACCTGCCTTTCTTGCTTGGGCTCGCATGGGAAACTTACATGGGTGAGCATATTATTATATATTTTCAAGCATGGATATCATTCTACATTTAATTCTTTTCCACTCGTGGACTTACAACTGCGTGTAAAATCTCTAAAAAAACAAAATTGAGTGGCATGCTATATTTAATTGGGATTTGAGGGTCAGGAACAAGAGTGAAGGTTAATTTTGCCCATTATAATTGGCTAAGTAGTGTGAGGTTTCCTGATGGTGATATGAGAAATTTCCTTTCTGGAATTTTGATATGAGAATCTGCATTCCTTACTGTAATTGAATTGGTCATTAAAGTTGCGTATAAATTCATTGGTGCAACCATAGAATGTGCTCTGATGACCACAACTACGAATTAAAGTAAATTCAAGGTTGCAATTCATAGCAGATGAAAGCATTTGTTGATATAGCATCAATTATGCTAGACTGCACCATGCACATTTAACAATATAAGATCATGTCTAGTTTCATATGATAGGGAACAAATGAAAAAAATGAAAGTGGATAGCACTTTAAATTCATTGCGTGTTGCTTTCATTTCCAACCCCAATCAAGAAATGAATGACACAGTTTCTGGACTTCTAAGTAGTTATCCGTGAACCTATGAGCTCCTAGCTTAAATTGGAATGAATGTGTGTTTTGATGGAGACAGGCAGTCATGAAATCAAACATAACCATGTGCAAATAATAAATGGAACTCTATAAGCTGATGCTTTGATCTTATGCTGTGGTGTGCTTTATCTACACTCATGCAGTTCAATATATACAGCTTTCTCAAATGACTGGCAGTTTGTATCTAATTGCAGGTGGGGTGGACCTCTATCTCAAAATTGGCTGGACAATCAGTTGTTTTTGCAAAAACAGATATTATCTAGAATGATAGAATTAGGCATGACTCCAGGTATATTAGATCTATCATTTTGAAGATAATCTTTTCAAGTCTTGAAACTTCGAATCTGGAACTAACTTTATGTGTTGTTTACTAGTACTTCCATTGTTTTCTGGAAATGTTCCAGCAGCACTAAAGCCTATTTATCCCTCTGCAAACATAACCAGACTTGGAGAATGGTATACACTATTACTATTTCATTTGGATACTTCGTTCATCTATCGTCACTGTTTTGATTACTCCCTCTGGTCCACTATTTATGGCCCCCTTTTTTGGCACATTTTCCCAAGCCATGTTTGACCACCGATAACTTTAGTTGTGTCTAATAAAAAATGATAAAATTTTACTTTTCGGAAACTACACATTACGGAGAATCCAAAGACATCTCACATGATATATATTATTATATGTAACAAAAGTTATCGATGATCAAACATTGCACGGAAAAACTAGTGTTTAAGGAGGCCATAAATAGAGGACCGGAGGTAGTACTAGTCACAAGCTCTCTTTTTCCCATGTGGGACAAAGGCATTCTCATGTGTGATTTTCGCACATTTTTCGATCCTCTTCCAAAAGTAAATCTTTAGACATCAATATCTCATTCACTCTTAATCTGTTTTGAGTGTTCGAGTAACCGATTTTATAGTACTCGCAACGTAGAATCCAAAAATGTCATCCACAGAACCCAATTCATTTCGGGTACCACTCAAAACTGAGCTCAAAGTTGATGAAATCAACCATATTTTCCAACATTTTATAGTACCAACTGGGTTGGACACTGTTTAAATGTGTGATCAATCTACATCACTCCCTCTATCCAAATGAATTAATTTTGCAAAAATATTTTTAATGATATGCACAAAATATAGTTTGATTGCCTCTAACAACTATATGTGATGATTACTCCTTTGTACCAGATAAGATGCACACTACTTAATTTCAACAGTTTACTCGAAAAATATTTGATCTTTAACATATTTCATTAATCATAAAAACAACTTATAGAAAGTTGATATTTCAAAAATATCCATTATGACGAATCTAATAAGGTGTCATACAATAATATCCTTAATTAAATACATACAAATCAATTATATGGTCAAAGGTAAATATTTTTAACTAAATGAATAATTAATATACAATTTGGTTTGGAACACAGTAGTAATCAAACAAGGCTAACCGTAGTAATATTACTACGTATTGATTTGAGATTAGAGTTTATAAACTTCGACTATTCGATCAATGATGGAATTACAACGAAAAAAAATTCACCTTTTCGAGAGAGACAAAAAACTAGTTTGGAATGAGAGAGTATCTGTATATTTTTGAAATTAAATGAACCACATCTTTTGCCATGTATGTGAACCACGTGCACGCATTTGGCTGGGAATTTAGTCAATAAAAGTATCATACCGCATCCTCAGATAAGCTAAGCTTGATCCCCGTATCTATAAGTCAAACTTGATGTACACAGCATATTCTCAAATAAAACCTTCTGATTTGGTGGCATCATTAATGCTAAAAGTTCAAGTACTTGTGAAATATTACTTTTGTCATGATGAAGTATTATAAATCGTGTTTGAGAAACTCTTGAATCAGATCGTTTAATTTATAGTGAGCCAAGATTAAAATATCTAATTTATAAGTATTATATATGGATGGGATTCTAAATAGATTTTTTTAAAAAAATTGGGGAATATGGAGAGGATTGAGTGTAAATACCATATATTTAGGTGCCTAAGGCATTATTAATTGATGATTTTAGGTTATAATAATCTCGTGGGTCAAGAATTTGGGTAGAAAAAAATCATAAGTTAGTTTTTCTCCCCATTTTTGCACAGTGCGTGCGCTTTTACTATTAAGATTGACGTTTCAATTTCAGTTCTAATATTCCATGCCTTGTGATGTCAGAAGTCTTTTTTTCCTCATTCAAATCACGTGTTTTAGTTTTAAATTTTGATCTCATAATTTAAGACTTTGTGATTATATGTTAAATTTTCTACACTTTTTTTATTTAAAAAATCAATCATTCAATGATGTTAGGAAAAAAACTCCAGCGACGATTACAATGAATGGAATTGACATCCAACCTAACTAGCTTCTAGTAATAACTGATCTATTGCAAGAATATTTAAATTACATGTCAACCAGACTAACTGTCTGCACTATTACAGAATAGCGATCCAATCAATATGTAACATCGCCCTCAGGGATGTTAACTCGCTTCCCGCGAAAATCATGATCACTTGGCCGAGAAGAGCGTACCACACATTAATATCACTATGCCATGCAAGGATCTTCAACAACTGTAACACCACTTGATCCAAAAAATGATCTATATTGTCCAAAATGGAAACACCTTGAAAAACACATATTGAGAAACATGACTCCTCCTAGAGAAACACATGATCCATAAAATTTGATCGAACAAAATACAACAACATGAACAATTAAATTGAATGATCCTCACAAACACAACAATCTAATCTATCAAGTCGAAAAAGAATAACAATGTATGGAGACAAATCCATATTTATTCAATA
>JAULKJ010000011.1:7217287-7229001 GCA_032355405.1 Rubia balearica | reverse complement strand
AATTATCAAAAAGTTATATTTACACTTATATGATTTATATAAGGTTATATATGCACTTTTCTCTATAAGCAATTATAATATAACCTTATAAAAATGAGATTGTTAGGCGGTACATTCCATTCCAAAACTGATTTGTAAGGCGGATCAACGAAATATCGCACATCAGCAGGATAATGGGGAGGAACCATTTAAGGAGACTAGGATGGCGGGAGATATCACTCTCATATGGTTGAAATAAGACAGATTTGTAGATCATGTTTTTCAGGATCGCACCATCTTCACTACAGATGCGGCATTCTATAGTAGTACTGGAGAAGGAGTAGCGGTTTGGTGTGCAAAGTCAACTTCATAGGATGGATGGGGGGAACGACAATAATCTATGCGTCCTCGGCGGCACAAGCAGAGCTAACGGCCATGCTACTTACTATGAAACAAGCAAGCGTTAGAGGGAATTTGCGACTACTGAATAAGACAGGACAATACACTACGACACATCACCAAATACTCAAATATCCCGCCAGACGTTAGGCAATTAGTAAGAGAAATTCTTATTCTCGGAATGATATTTTATAGTTTATCAATGTTTAAAATAGATAGACTAGTAGTCGCAAATGAGCATAACTTAGCACGATCTCATTTCCCAAGCAATGAACGAAAAGTGAATCACTATTTCCAAAAATAAAATAAAATTCAGACAAACTATAAAAGGGCTAAAATTGAAAAGTTTGAGAAACAGAGTACTAATCGCAAAATAATCCAGCGAAACAAATTTCACGGTTCGGGTCAGAAGCGTAAACGGATCTTTGCGCCTCTCGATCTTCTTCTCTCTACCAAATTCTCCGTCATCCCCATTGCCGGTAATCGGGTACGATTGTGTTCAATTTGGCGCTAATTGTCTTTTGAATAGTGTCATCTGACTGGTATGATGCCGATGCTTATGCTCAGGGCTAAATTTTGAGTTCAAGCTACACTTTTGTCACTGAATTTTTGTGGTTTTTGTTTCCCAAACTCAAAACTCTTCCCATGAATGCTGAAGAGCTGTGTTGTTTGTTGAAGTAACTGTAGTACGTGTTAAATTTCATGCTAATTAAGCTGACAGTTAGTTGCTTGAGAGTGATTTTTTTGATACTGGTCAGGAGTGATTAGAAGTGATCAGCCTGAGTTGTTCTTTAAGATTTTAAGTGTTTTTAATGAATTTCCGGGTCCAGTTTTATAGTTTTTCTGGTATGGTTTGCCTGTAGACTTGAGTTCTTGATATTAATGTGCGGCACTAGTTGAAAAGAATTAGCCTGAAAAACATTAACTTATGTGAATGTGAAGATTATACATATCTTCTCCAAAAGGGAAGAATATCACGGAACTTACAGCCAAGTTGCAATATTTGGTAGAACAATACACATATATATTTGTGACTCAAATTTTGATTCTTGATACTTGAGTTCTTGATCCCAACGTGATTTTAAATATGAATTTTGATTCTTGATACTCAGTTCTTGATCTCTTTGTGAAGAACTAGTCGAAAATAATTAGCCTGATGATTGTGAATTTGAAAATTGTAAAATCTTTTCAGAAGGGGAAGAAAATCATGGAACCTGTGGCTGAGTTGCAATCTCTGGAGGATGATGACGAAAACTTTGAAAGGCAACCTTTAGTTCCTCATCGCACGGTCGATGAAATTCTCCTTCTGTATGACTCTTCTTCTTCCGCTGGTTCACCCTCTCCCCCAGCTTCTCCTTCTCGCCCTTCTGCTCCCGTGTCTTCCAATAATAATGGCCGTTATGCTACCAGTATTAGGTCTCATGATGGATTACAGTCATTTTCCACTAATCATTCCTCACAATTAGGTCTTGTAGATGAAAACAACAATACCAATATCTCTAATGCTGTTCATAATAATATTAGTAGTCGTACTGTTAGTCTTAGTAGCATAAATTCTTTGGAAAACTCTGCTTCTTCAACCCCAAAGCTGCTTTCCAACTCTCATTCCTCAGACTCTGCATTTTTTCATAGCAGTACAAGGTTAAGCTCTTCCAATATATCTTCTGTGCGGACCCTTCAAACTCCAATACCAGCTAGTCTGCCTCCACTTTTTACTGCCACAAAATCTAATGCTAAGCCTGGAGCTGCCCTTGCTGCTGCTGCTGCTGCCTCTCGCTCCATTCCTACTCGCCTTGCTGCTGCTATTAAGTCCTCTAGATCCACCACACCTTCTGTAGCCCCTGTTCTTGTTTCCTCGGCTAGTTCCAATTCTTCACCATCAGCTTATTCCACGGATGCTACTACAGAAGGGTTTAATGATCATAGTCCTAAAAACTTTCATTCGACACTAGGAGGAGAACTAAAGCAAGAAACTGGTCCAGTGGAAGAAGCTGACAGTGAGAGGCAATTTTCTGAACCACTGCATTTTGACAATTTGTTCATGGAACAAAATTTGAGAAATCTGGCTGTAGAAGCTCTTTCATCTGGGCATTCTATTGTTCAAATTGATGATAATGGTTCAGCAGGAGGTGTGGCATCTCCTGTTGCTGTTGCTCCCCTCCACTCCGACTTTTCTGCGAAACATCTGAATTTTGATGAGAGTGCCACTGCTGCAGCTATTGTATTGGAGGATAGTCAAGTCAAGCAGTCTCGACCACCTTCTTCATCATCATCTCAGGATAGAGAGGATGACATTGATAAAAATCCATCATTTAGTAACGCCAACCTGGTGGTCCAAGAAGTCCTCGATGCTGAAAAGGAAAAGAGTTTACTCGTAGACGAAATGCATTGTCAGGAGCATGCCATCTTTCATCAACCTAACGGTGATGCTTTGAATCAGAGTGTAGAAGATGACAATGCAGACATTGCTCAAGGTGCGCACGAGCAACAGAGTAATAACGATGATACCAAGAATACCGATAAGAAATCAAACCAAACATCCTTGAGCCCTCTTGAAGTGGCTGAAGAACTTGAGAAGAAGCAAGCCTTTGCTGGTTTACATTTGGAAGAGGGCGCTGCTGCTCAACCCATGCGGCTTGAGGGTGTTCGGAGGGTTTCAACCATGCTGGGATACTTTCATGTTGATTCAAACAATACTATCACCCGGACTATCTCAACGCCAGACTTCACAAGGGAACATGGGTATCCTGTGGTCCTTGCTGTTCATGTCCTTTACATTGCTATAGGAATGTCTAAAGGAGTCATTTTGGTTGTTCCAAGCAAATATTCACCTCACAATTCTGACAGCATGGATGCAAAGGTCTGGTTTCGTAATTTTTTTTCCTGCCTTTTGTTTATGTTCCAACTATCTAGCATTTAATCATTATTTTTTGCTTCTATTACCTTCACACATTGTTTATACTGAATTATGGATGGATGAATCAAATATTATTAAATATTTATATTTTTTCTTAGTTAGGTGGGTTGGGGGTCTCAATACCACCACCATGTGTTTTCGAATGTTTTTCATGTAGACTTGGCTTTTTAATCATGCTAGTATACATTTCAGATGTCGAAGCTGTTACAAGGGGACAGGCCCTATGGTCCTGTAACTTCTCTGTGCTTTAGTCAGCAAGGAGATTTCCTCTTTTCCGGGTATGGCAATGGGCACATTGCTGTCTGGGATGTGCAAAAGGCCTCAGCAGTAAAAGTTATATCTGAGCATAAAGCTCCAGTGGTGCACATGCTGTATTTGGGGCAGGATTCACAAGTTAGTAAACAGTTCAATGTTGTTAGCGGTGATAGCAAAGGTGTAGTTAAGTTGATTCGGTTTTCGTTCTTCTCCTTGGTCAAGACTTACAAAGCAACGGTTAGCAACTTTCAAGACCAATCCTCATGCTTTTTCATAAAGGAAACTAAACATATGAAAACTTACCCAGGATTTGTGTTCTTAAAAACAGGTTCTTTGTGATGAAAAAATGGGAGTTGTAATCTGTGCATCATCCTTAATCTCCAGCGAGGGTATTGGAGGTGAATTGATGACTTCCCAAGTGGGCAATCCAGGTCCAACAAGCTCTAATTGGAGTATGATCGGTGGTGCTATAGGCGTGGACACTGGTTCGAGGTACTCTCCTGCTGCTGACGATGGCGTCTTCATTTTTGTGTTCCATCAATATGCTCTCGTGGTATGAATTACTAGAGGACGTTGCTTATATTTTGTGTTTTTTTCCCTTGCATATATGTTTGATAAACATTTTCGAACTGCCTCTCATTTTTGCTAATATCACGAGACTGCTGCAGGCAAAATATGTTCCTTCGGGGGATAATGTGGTAAAGTATGCTCACTTTCCCAAGCCTGATGGTGTTGGTGAAGGTTCAATGCCTTATGCTTCTTGGAGAAGTGTATTTGATTCAAATGATTCTTCAACTGGTAAGTGTGATTTATGTTTGATATTGAGCTGAAATCCAGTTATGTTAGATTCTAGTTTGAAGATTCTGTTTTCTTGTAGAAACTGTACGTGCTGAAACATCAGAAAAAGCTTCATATTTGGCAATTGCTTGGGATCGAACAGTTCAGGTTTCTAAGTTGGTCAAGTCAGAGCTAAAAGTTTATGCAAAATGGACCGTGGATTGTTCTGCAGTCGGTTTGGCTTGGCTGGATGATCAGGTTAGGCTTTTACATTATCATGTATTGGTTATCCAGTTAGGAACATTAAATGATTTCTTCCGTGCTGAATTTCTTCTGGCTCTTTGTACTGAGGTTCTCTTTTATGTGTAAATGAATATAAAGGAGATGATAATTAGCTGGTATATGTGCAGATGTTAGTGATTTTAACCTCTACCGGGCAACTTGAGATGTTCACTAAAGATGGGACCATGATTCACGAGACAAGCTTTTCTGTAGATGTTTTGAGAGGGGATGATTTGATTACTTGCCATACCTTCTTCAACAACTCCTATGGGAATCCTGAGAAAGCCTATCATAATTGTGTAGCTGTAAGGGGAGCTAGTATCTATGTACTTGGACCATCCCATGTTGTCATCTGTCGTCTTCTTCCGTGGAAGGAACGTACAGAGGTTCTGTGCAGAGGAGGTGACTGGATTGGAGCCTTGAATATGGCTATGGTACTCTATGATGGTCGAGCTCATGGAGCCATTGATCTTCCAAGAACTTTGGAGGAAATAAGGACGACCATCATGCCAGACCTAGTGCAGCTTGTTTTGTCGTATGTTGACGAAGTGTTCTCTTACATCAAAGTTGCATATGGGAACCAAGTTGGAAACTCAGACCAATTAAATAAGTCAGTAAATAGCGGTTATGATCATCCTGAAGTGAAGGAGCAGTATATCCGAGTAGGTGGTGTTGCAGTTGAATTTTGTGTACACATAAAGAGAACTGATATTCTATTTGATGAAATCTATACCAAATTTGAGGCAGCTCAACAGAAAGGTACTAGTGGTTTGTGGGTTCCAGATAAAGGCAACACATCTAATTATCAGTTTATACTTTTGTTCCAATCCTGGTTTCTGAGTGCCTTAAATCTTATAGAAAGGAGTGATTTCTTAATTATCAGTTTGTTTATTTTTTCTTAGACACATTTTTGGAGCTACTGGAGCCATACATATTAAAGGACATGCTGGGATGTCTACCGCCTGAGGTAGTCTCATCATATCTGTATATCAATGTCAAAAGTTTAATGTCTTTCCATCTCTTACTGTCTCTAAGTATCTGTAATTACCACTGACCTTTCGTCATTTCCCTTTTATAAAGATTATGCAAGCTCTAGTGGAGCACTACAGCACGAAAGGTTGGTTGCAACGGGTAGAACAATGTGTTCTCCATATGGACATTTCTTCACTGGATTTCAACCAGGTTCAGTTCTGATGCTGTGCTGAACTTTTTTCCACTAGTTAAGTTGAGCTTGTTTGGTGCAACTATGTTGATCCATTTTCCGTTGCACCATGCTTGTTTACTTTGGTTGCCCATGAAAGTAGATGTTAAATTTCACAAGGAAACATATTTTGATGTTTCTCCACTCCATCTATTATTAAGAGCTAATTAAATTATCTCTCTTTTCCCATCTCTAGCTGCTAATAAAGCTGCTTAAATATGTAGGTTGTTCGCTTGTGCCGGGAGCATGGTTTGCATGGTGCATTAATATATTTGTTTAACAAAGGTCTTGAGGATTTTAGGACACCTTTGGAGGAGCTCTTAGTGGTTTTACAAAATTGTGAGAGTGGAAGTGCTTCAGCCCTTGGGTAAATTGCGTTACACTATTTATCTTCTATTTCAATAATTGCCATTTTTTTTCTGAAAAGTGGTGCAAGATATCTATTAATTGGCTCATATGTGTGTGCATATCTTATTAATCATCGCTAAACTAACTTGCACACTTTTTTCCTCTTTTGGCAAACTTACATTATTTTAAGATTCAAAGGTCCCACTTTTCGTTCTCACTCCTATTTAACCTCCACTTATATACATTACTTCTCTTAATTTATTTGCTTCTCATTATTTCACCTACTCATCCTCCACACATTTACTCAATTTCTTGTTTCATGTGCCCAAAAAAGGTGGGCAACTTAGTGCAGACTGAAGGAGTACATGCTAGTCTTCAATAACCATTTTAAAATTTATTGAAACAGGTATAGGATTCTTGTCTACCTGCAGTACTGCTTCCAGGGTCTTGCGTTCCCTCCAGGTACTGCTTCGAGTCAACCTATACTTTTATGTGATGCCACATAGCGATAGGTCCATGTACTTGTTAAAATGGATATTGTTTTCATGTAACTTACTCTGGTTATAACTGTCTGGTAAGAAAGAATATGAAGTTGCATCTCCATTGTGCGAAGCTGTATAAATTGCAGTGCTTCGGGATATTCTGTATAACTTAACAATGATGTACCCTAAAGGCCCCTTAGGTTTAGTTGCCTCTGGTTTCCACTGAATTTGGGTCCATAAATTAATCATTTAAACTGCAGTAAGGTCTTCTTTGGGCTCAATTTAAAATGATGTGCAGTAAAGTTGTTCAGATGGAATTGGTGGGAGCAGCAGAATTAATCATTTAAAATGCAAAACAAACGTAGTGTATTCGTTGTTCAAAATTCATTTTTGTTCTTGTTCTCAACTTTCTTAAACTTCATCTCCAAGATATTCATTAGGAATTGTGGAGACTCATGGTATCTCTCTTTTTTTGCAGGACATGGAACTCTTCCCACGACACGCCTGTTGTCTATAAAAGAACAGATTCTACAATTTCTGTTGGATGTTTCCAGTAATCCAAAGTCACAGGCAGACACAAACTTGCCATCTCATGGTCAATTACCAAATTTGTGTCATCTATTACAGTTGGATACTCTATCCACTTTAAATGTCTTGAGAAATGCATTTGTGGATGGATCTATCAATTCAAATGTCGAATCAACAGAGGTGAAGGTCTTGGGGTCTGAAAGTCAGAATTTGGTCCAGAAATTAGTTGATACTCTTTGTATAATTCTTGAAGCAAGCTATTTCCAACGGGATATTTCTACTGATAGTCATTACAGTAGCTCAATTGAAACTTGGCCTACAAAGGATGATGCTGGTTACATGTTTGAGTTTATCGCTTATTATGTTGCATATGAAAGAGCTAAAGTCTCTAGGAATACTTTAGTTAAAATATTGGAGTATTTAACATCCGTTTTTAGCCCTTCTCCTGGGGAGTCAGAGAGTATTTTTGAAGCCATGAAAACAAGAGAGAAGCAACTACTTGCACTTTTAGATGCAGTGCCCGGTACAGATTGGGATGCTCTGCACCTGTTATATTTGTGTGAAAGATGTCAGTTTCACCAGGTATTTTAATCAGCTGGTCCTACAGGTTCCATCAATTAGCTGAAACATGAAAAGATTTGGATTTGCCAACTTGACCTTATCTTATTCTTCAGGTTTGTGGCTTCATACATTCAAAACAACATCAGTATGTTGCTGCGCTGGATAGTTATATAAAAGCTGATGATGAACCCATTCATGCCTTTTCTTTTATCCATGAAATGCTACGACTACTGAGTGAAAAAGAATTTGATAGCTTCCAAGCAGCAGTTATTTCCCGTATTGGGGATTTAGCTAAACTAGACAGGTGATGGTCTAAAATGATGAACGTCTTGTAGTTTTCAGAAATATGACTTATTCCAAATTACTTAGTTCTTTTTTTAATGGCTCTTGCTATTTATCTATCATCCAAACCTGTTCTCTCTGATCACTAAGCCTTTTGTGTTTTATTTATTTCTGCAGAGAAGGAACTTTCTTCGTAGTCATCCACCATTTCTACGGACAAAGTCAAATTTTGTTTTCTGAACTACAGTCTCGCCCTGAAAGCCTTTTTCTTCATATGAAGACACTTATTGAGGTTCACACTACTGGACGTGTCCAATTTTCTCGATTAATGAATGATGGTAGTTTGTATTATCCCCGTGGAACAATTGCAAAACATCAGTCTGACAGAGTTAATATATTCCTGAAAGCATTAAGTGAATTTCCTAAACTTCTCCATAGCAATCCAATTCAGCTGACAGATGAAATGACAGAACTATATTTTAAGGTAAGCAATCTGTATTTACATATTCTCTGTCTCTACAGAGAGGTTGTGACTTTAGCCATGTCATATAATTCTTCCTTGAGCTGACATTAAATGTAAGGGTCATGAAGAAGTCCCATTTCTGTGCTAAGGTTTTGTGTTTATGCTCATTTAAATACGGGAACTCCAGACCCTTCATAACAGGGATTTTTATCATCATTGGTTACTTTTCTCCTCTATAACTTGTGCTGGTTTGGCTGATCTTACTGTTCTATAAATCTGTGCTTCAATTCCATATAACCATCATTTTTCCAAACTCTCGCTTTCTCAATTTTTATTCTTTTGTTTCCCTTTTCTGTTTGCAGTTGTTGTGTCAGTATGAAAGAGAATCAGTTCTGAAGTTCTTGGAGACTTTTGAGAGCTATAGGGTAGAGAACTGTTTACGTTTATGTCAGGATTATGGAATTGTAGATGCAGCTGCTTTCTTGTTGGAAAGGGTTGGTGATGTTGGAAATGCTCTTTCGCTGATTCTTTCTAGCCTCGGTGAAAAATTTATCGTTCTTGAGTCTTCAATAGGAAGTACACAGCCTGATCCTGTATCTCTGAACCTTGGAACGGTTTTGAAGGAGAAAGAGGTTTGTGATGTCTGTAACTTCTTCCTCAGTTCTTGTTCTATAAGAACATTATTTTCAATTTTGAAGCCTCCATGTTGCAGGTCAGAGACATATTTGACATTGTGCACTCTTGCATAGGACTGTGCCAACGCAACAGCCCTCGTTTGGGTTCTCATGAATCTGAGTCCCTCTGGTTTCAGCTGCTTGACTCGTAAGCCCATAACCTTTACTGAAGTACATAATTTTTCAAAATTAGGTTGGTGGGCAGTGAACAGAATGTCGCCCATTACAGTTATAGTTATAAAGGTAAATTATAAGAATTGATACGGTTATATGTTAATAAACGGTTAAACCATGTGGGTCTCTAATGATAATATATGTCTGACCTACTCATGTGTCTTTGCCTTGCAATTTCTCTCCGTCCTGCTTTATATGTCCCAGTCATGACAATAACAACTTCTCTGTGCCCAAACAGACATGTGCCTTAAAAATCCATCAGGAAGATGGACAGCAGGAACAGTCATATTCTCACATTTTTTTAGAATTTATTCAATGCATATTTCATTTTTGTTCACGGGTGGGAAAACAAGTAAACAAGTCACGTGAGAGACATTAGAGGTTCATTAGACTGAAAAACTTAACAGTTGTAAAAAGTTGTAAAATGATTTGAAGTTGCTGAATGGCTAGTTTCAATGCAGATTTTGTCTTCCTCTAGCGAATTCATGTAGTGAAGCTGGGCCTTCGCATGAACCACGCCCACAAGTTCCAGATAAGTCATTAGTCATGCAAGAGGATGATGGGGCATGCAGAATTAAACAGAAGAAATCCAGGTCCCCAAAAAGTTCTCATATATTGAGGAAATTGGGGTCTGTGTTTATCAGAGAAATTGTTGAAGCAATGATTGGCTATGTTGACATTTCAACTATTATGTTGAAACTTCTTTCTGATAGTCGTATCCAGGAGTTTGGTGACATAAAACCTACCATATTGGGAATGCTTGGAACTTATGATTTTGAGAAACGAATTCTGGTAAGTCTGGCTGGCCACTTTCTGTTTATTTTCCATTTTTCTCAAGTCTGGTTTTATGTTTTGGCAAAGTCTTGGGAAAGACCCCATTTCCATAGGCATATGGAAAGACGAGGTTGAATTAGAAGTATGGGAAGGTAAAAGGTTTTAATTGCAATATTAAAAATTTATTATGCAACCTGCAATAGTTATAAGTGTATGACCCCGATTAATTCAAACCGAAAATTTTATCTTGATTTCTTCTAATTTGCAGTTTAAACCTTGGTCTTTCCATAACTTATGGAAAGACCGTCTTTCAAGAGACGGGCTCTTACGTTTATGTTCTTTGGAATAGTGAAACTTTCTCGCCTTGGCTCCTGAGGCTTCTTTTTCCATAATTGTGAAATTGCTTCAAAACATTGAATGGAGAGGGAATTACTTAATAATGAGTGATGGATTGTGATTTAGGTAAAGATTAAAAAACATAGTATTAGTTGTATAACAGACCAACACAACTAGGCAGATGTGCTCACTCTTTAGTTTGTTCAATTCCATACTTTACGGTAGAGGTGGACAACCTTTTTAATGCTACGTATGTCCAACTTCAACCGCTGTATGTAGTAGCTGTTTCCTGCATGGAGAATTTAAATTCAATTGGTTACAGGGTCAAAGCCATGAAATGCAGGTTTCTGTAGATATTGATAGGGAAATGGGTATCAAAATTTAAAGCCAATTTCAGTTGAGACAAAGTGATAATATGTTTCTTAATTGACTAGTTTGTGTCATGCCAGGACACTGCCAAATCATTGATTGAGGATGATACTTATTACACCATGAACTTGCTCAAGAGGGAAGCGTCTCATGGATATGCTCCACAGGACTTGGCATGTTGCATATGCAATTGCCCACTATCGAAAAATTCCAGCATCCAAGTGTTCAGTTGCAGTCATGCATTACACGTTCACTGTGCGGGGGCAGTATCATCTGGATGCCCTATTTGTGTGGCAACAAAGAACACCCAGAGATCAAGTAAAGCTGCTGTTGTTGACAACGGCCTGGTGGGCAGCGTTTCATCAACACAGCAAAAAGCTCCACGAACAAGTTCCTTACATTCACCACTAGATAATGATGTTTTTGAGAACTCGTACAGCCACCATCCAGTTTCAAGGGTAATAATTCTTCGGTAGTTAACTGTTTTGTTCTGGTTGTTTAATTAACATGTCGTATGTTTGGTGGAAGCAGTTTGAGCTCTTGAGCAGTCTTCTTAACGATGAAAGATCAATCCAAACAGAAAACATGCCTTCCTTGAGGCTTGCTCCTCCAGCTGTTTACCATGAGAAGGTGAAGAAAGGGGTTAATCTTATGACAGCAGGGAACATCAATGGCTCCCCAAAAGCGGAAAGATCAAGTAGGAGTAGGCAATCGGGAGACGCCAAAGCAAGTGGATCATCATCTAGGTTCAAACTGAGGTCGACTATATTTGGTAAGCAGTTTTATCTCCATATCAATTGGGATGCCCAGTTCACTCGTTTTGATTTCTAAAGCGGTATAAGCCCCATTTGTAGGGAAAGAGAGGAGTAGTAAGCGGCTGCAATAACATCAAGAGTTTTCTGCTTTCGCTGTT
>JAULKJ010000011.1:7193369-7206995 GCA_032355405.1 Rubia balearica | reverse complement strand
AATCCTGTATGGTAAAGATGATACACAAATTTACTCAATAAAAAATTACTTATTCTGATGTTTTCCCCTGAAATTGCCATTAATTGTTTTTAATTTCGTAATGTTATAAAGTAGTAAATTACTCATTAGATGCAAGACTGGAAAGGACCCCCCTATCAATCCTGTCGTCTTAGTCTGCCCAAACAATATTTAAATGCACCTGTTATCTGGCATCTTAGAAAATTTTCTTCTTTTCACACCCAAAATCTGTAGATCAAATTCAAAACGTCTATGAGAGAGGTTTACTAAAGTGTAATAAAACAAGTTATCGTGATGATATGGAGTTCCTTGGTTCAATCGTCATTACTAATCTACAGCTCTATGTTCTCTACGTATTATGTTACATACATCAGTAAAAGAGAATGTGCTGTACTTAATAGATAGGAAAATACTTGTTGCATGAAATACTCTAGTGACTTCTTGGGCGGAGGAGTATATGCAGAAGTTGGTCTTTTCATGTCGACGCAAGGACTATCTTTTAAAAATGAAATATCTCATCTTATACAAAAACTCTTGATACTTATTTCAAAATTTTGAATGTTGTGGGGTTAAAAGGCGTGGTTTGCTCATTATTATTATCATTTCTTCCATGACATTCCAACTCCTGAAAGATGCGTAAGTTGGAGTTATTATACTGGATGAAATCTATGGATTCATTCATGTCTTATTTATTTTGTGCTTTTTATAATTCTTATGTCTTTTTTTTGTAGATTAGCAGTGAAATGGTAAGACTGGAGGACTTGCTGGAAGCTTTGATTGATTGTTGCCACCTGCAAAATGTGAGTTCTCTCTGGATTATCTGATTTTCTAATATTAGAATTCATGTAGATACCTTTCTATAGTTTCTTATTAGTCTTATTTGATTTATGATTTATATGATCATCGATTATTTTATATGCAGATTGCTATTGTTTATGGATCTCTACGTGTTTTGCATGTTGTTGTAAAGCATACATTCAGGGTGCAAAAAAAATTGACACAGAGGTATCCACTCTCTGTTACCCATGTGTTCTCGGTGTCTCTATAGTGGGTATATATGTATCTCTATATCTGTATGTATGTGTGCATGTATCCTCTGATGGTTAATTTCCGGTTCATTAGTTCCACTATTATTGTTATGACTGTTAGTGGTTGAAGTCAGTTATAGTTGGATATCAACTTTAACGGTGTGACATTTATTGCTAAGTGGATGTGTGACTGTCTCTATCCATGCTAAATTTCTTGATAAAGATATTACCTTCAATAGTTACACACAGAAGAAAAGATTCATAGAAATCTCAGACATTGCATTAGCCAGTTAGGTATGTTTCATAAGGTGAAATAAGAAGGCTTAAATAATAGGCTAAAAATCATTCTTGATTTCTTACTGTATTTGATTTGCTTCTCTGACTTGGTACTGTAGTCTCTTTATGAATTCATTGTGCTTGTTATCCATCCTCACCACCTTCCCCTGCTTCCTGCAAAATTAAATGCACAAGTTCTGGTTCTTGAGTTATGTGATGTATCTCTATTTGCTCTTTCGTTTGATTTTTCCAGTTTACAGCACCAGGGGGAATTTTGTGCTCACAGGTCCTCGTTCCGAGCAAATTATATCAGATAGGAATAATCAAGAGTCATTCGAAAGTGGAAACTTGTTTTATCCTTGGAGGAAAAACAACAAATTGAATTCTCAAGGAACTACTTGGTTTAGAAAAAAATGGAATTCAATCACTTCTAATTCTCCGAAAGTCGATTGGGTCTTACTGTTTGAGCTGATGAGCCATATTATTACGGCAAATTTTGATGAACATGTAAGACTGGAAGCCACTTCAATCATGAACACGATTGTCATCAGCTGTAATGCATACTCAGAAAGGGAAAAGTATGTTTTAGGGTGGTTGTACATCTTCTGTATTTCCAAGCACCATATCTATAAGTTTCTTGCTAATAGTCCTTTTTTTCAGGTTTGTGACAGAACTTACATTTCAAACTGTGTCACTATTACTGAAGAGGGAAGCTGGTCTCTGTTTGCAAAAACAAGCGGTGAATCTTTTTTACCTTCTACTAAACTGTGAGCTCCTAAGCTATTTCCAGTAAAAAAATTATTTTGGAATGTGCTGTGTTAACTCTGTATACATCAAGTTAACTCTGCATACATCAAGTATCCTTTATATCTATGGTGTTCCAAATTTTGTTTGATTCGTTAATTTTCTATAGCTCCAGCAAGTTCTCTAAAAATTAGTCACCTTAAATTTAAGGAAGAGCTGCTCAGATTGGTTTTTGACAAGAACATTTATTTCCCCCAGATTGTAAAATAGTCTGAGATCTAGCTGAAATGACAAATTGTTTCTCCTTGACATCAAAAGAAGGAAAACCATAATCTACGTACTTGCAGGTTCCCTAGGAATCATGCTCATTCCAGTGCATCAAAAAATTTATAACTGCATATCCTCTCACTTAAAGTCTGGAAAGGAAAATCACGTGTATTATTTATAACATGAAACTAAATCTCCACAACTGTCTGTAGAGTTTCATATGAAGGGTATGCTTTTGTTTTCTATTTAAGTAGCTCCGCACTGATACATAAATGTCAACTATGTTTCCTTCATATGTAGCAATGAAGCTTATGGACCTAAGTTGATTGTCGTAGTTTACAATTGAACATGATGGTTACACCTAATTCTCATGAAGACACGTGGTTTAAGTTTGTGTGTTTCATAAGAACCTGCTGCGAACATTTTTGTTCAGTCATGTCATGGTACATTGCTATTTTATCGTTTAGTGTAAATCATGGACTGGAAGTTTCGAATGGAAGTGGTTTCTACAGTAAATCACATGTTAATAGTAGCTAATTATCTCTCGGCTTGTCATCTGAAAAGGTCCAAAAGTGACTGCTACATTTTGTTTGGGTTGCATGGAGGATGATGGTAATATTCTGAAAGCAGAAGTTGATGTAAATATCATTTCATCTGTGAAAGAATTCAGAGCGATTCTCAACAGCTTGGTAGATTGTCTTTCATGCACGGGAAATTGCACCAAGGTAATATTATGATTAAGGTGTAGTTACCCTTAAAATATGCCTTTCGCTTTTCCTCGTCTAAACAAAAGCTCACTGATTTATAATTTGCTGGACTCTCAGAAATTGAAGCTTCGGAGGTCTTCTATAACTGTCATAGCATACATTGCATCGCTTGGAAAATCTGGCATTGCGATCTTATTACATCATAGGCTCCCAGAGAAAGATAGTAATATCCTCGTTTCTATATTGGAGAGCTTGATCTCAGATTTGGACCTTGAAACAACCGACACTATGCATTCTTTTGAAGTGTTTAGAGAGAGGTCTGCTTTCTTGTCTGCCTCGAGCTGTACTTTAGACATTCATAAGATGAATATTCTAAGTGTGTTTGTTTCGCAGAACCTTGCTGATCCGGGAGGCTCTTATACTTTTAAATAGATTCGTATCTCATCCTCAATTTTCCAGCACTGTATTGCAAGCGCTAACAAGTGGTAGAGATGTAACAAACCTGACAGTCAAGGTAGCGAAACGGTTGTGCCACAAAAGGAAGTTCTTGTGGCAGGACGACAGCATAACTAGGAAAATAAGAGAATCTGAAGCTGCTGAATTAGCCAGGTTGTTCAAGAGAAGAGTTTTTACATTCCTGGGAGAGAATGTATCCTGAATCCTGATATAATTTGCCTAATACTACTAGTATATGCACGGGCTATTCCCGATCATTAATTTGATCCACCTGTAATATGGAGTTCTTCTTTCGAACAAACTTTTGATAGAAAAATAGATTTATATGTGAGTATCTTTTCAAAATTGAAGAGCAACACGATTTTCATGATCATCTAGTTTCACACCATGAGTTTGAGTCATTTGGACTAATTTATTTTCATATTGCACCAGCTTATAAGCAATATTATTCTGTCGTCTTAATTTCCTTATCACTACTTATGCGTCCCGTCTGGTTCAGCAAACCACCGTCCATTTGAAACTACGTATACCTAACAACCAACTAAACAAATACTTTTACTGAAGTGGACTGAGCATTGATTTATTAGTTAATTTACCCTCTTGTTACAGAGGTGATTCAAGTCACACCTCTATTCAAAATTGTGAAATTTGGAGCAATTTTTCAATAGGGATTATCTGCTGTTGTGAGATTGTATCGATGATCCCAACTATAGTTTCCAAAAATGCACGTAGTTGATGAATGTGCGTTCAGGGTGATTTTGACTTTGATGGCGGTGGTTTGCTAGTGGTGTTTCTTAGTTTTGTTATGTCGTAACATGTTTGTATGTAATTTGTTTCTTTGTATATTAATATTTTCAAATTTTTTAAACCCAAGGGCATGCTTGTATAAGTTCTCATCTTGGTCACATTTTGGTAGAAAGTTGAATAATGAAAAATGTAAAGGGGAAACTCAGCAAATATAAATACTTCCTTTCAATTCATTCTTCTAAATTAATTTAGTACCAGTATATAAACTCACGATAATCTGCTGCGATAGAGCATAATCCCTAATCTATCAAATTACAAAGAAAACTAGAGAAGATCAATGGCGTCGAACGCGGCGGCCCCGTTCTGGAGGAGTGCAGGGATGACGTACATCACGTACTCCAACTTGTGCGCAAATCTGGTGAGGAACTGCCTCAAGGAGCCCCACCGCACCGAGGCTTTGAACCGAGAGGTCGTCCATTTCTCCGCCTCCAAATGGGTCGACGGCAAGCCCGAGAAGCCCAGTAAGGATCTCTTTTTATCTCCTGGTTTCGATCTCTCATGTTCCTGTGTTACCCAATCGAATTAGATGATTGCTATCTTTTTGAGGGTTTTTACTGGTTTGTAAATCTTTGTGCTTCCAATTGAATTAGATATTTTTGGTACTTAGCTTGGAATGTGAGGATACACTGTAGATATTACATCGCGTAAATAGTGAAACATTCGCCAATGAGTATTTATGCATAGTGGGACCTTTAAATCTAGGGTTTTCTTAGTGGTGATCTATTTTGGGTGTTTGATTTCGTATATTTTTACACAAAGTTTAGATTTTTATGTATATTTTGCATAAAGTTTAGATTTTTAAGGCTACAATGCATAAAGGTTGTGATTCGTGTTCGTGTTCTGCGAGTGTGAATGTAAGGTAGGTGCGAGTAGGTATGTGGCGTATTTGAGGGGTTGATTTGTGATGAAGTTCGTTTAACTTTTAACATCAAGTTTGGATTTTTAGGTTACACGTTGCAGTGGCATTTTAGGAAGCTTACTAGAATAATACTCTACATGCAGTTTGTCTGGCAGATTAAAATTTCACGTTACGATGTTTTGATCGTAGTTTTGGGTTTATGAACTCCAATCATGGCTGTTTAATATGTATGGTAATTATGTATTCCTGAAAGTTAAATTTGAAGTACAGCCAGGAGAAAAAACATACAGTATTAACAAAGATTATATTTGCTGAAAATTAGAGGTGATCTAAGACTCTTAGGTTATGAAAGACATCAAGTTTATTTTTTTATCTTCAGGAACTTCTTGATAGTGTTTGAAGTTGGCATGTATCTACACGTGCACGTGGAGCTGTTGTGTGATATATTCGGTGCAGGCAGTGTAGTTTTTTCTTGTCTTTAGGGAGCATGGTCCATCTTGCTTGCTGTGATGCCAAATTATCAGTTGATTTGCTTTCCCTGCTTGGCTATTTAATCCATTGTTGGGCCTGTTTTGGATGTTGCTCCTCAATTTCCTTGTTATTTAAGGGTGCTGAATAACATAATATGTAATCATTATCAATGAAAGTTTTCTGTGAGTGACGGCACTCTTATGAAAATTATGGGCTCTTTTAGATCTGGAAGTTGTCATAACTTTTTACATGGCACACACACGAAGTCAATCGGAACCCAGTTATGAGACTGGGAGTAGTGGAGCCTTCTGGTTGTTTGTGACACATATTACTCATGTAGGCTAGTGGGTGCTTTGTGAATTATATAAAACTGCTTGTACCTAAAATATCTAAGTTTGTATCCTGACATTATGTTTCTGTATGGTAATGATATTGTCTTACATCTATCAATCTAGTTTGCATCCAGTGTCTAACTAAATCCTTATGGTTTTTTTGCTACAGCCCTTCGCTCTGATGATCCGGATGCATGATTTTAATGCTGCTGCAGCTGCAGCTGCATTGGGTTTGAGGCGAGACTTTTGCTTTAAAATGTTATAACTGTTTATTGAACCTTAATCTCGGGTCTCCACCCCGGCATTTAAATTGTTTGTTTGGTGGGGCTCTCATGAACTCTGCCTGTAATAAGTTAGTGTTATGACTTGCTATCTATGCAGAATTTGAGTTGATTTCCAATGTATTCCATGTTCTATCTCACTTCATTTTAATTTTGTTGAACTTGCTATGCTGCCCTTATGGCTCACTGAACTAGTCTTGAGCCTTTCATATCTACCAACCAGACTTAGCAAGTTTGCACTAGCTAGCACAAGAAAACGAAATGTATCACAGGATATCTTCCGACCTAAATGTATGACAACAATGTAGCAGTCTTGGACCTATTGGTCCTTCATCTTTAGACAAGGTGCAGTTTTAATAACAATGAATCAATCTACCACAATTCATGGCAAAAGAGACCATGTATGGTGGTTCTGTTGGTATCTGTTGGCAAAAGATACCATATATTCAACTTGCTGTATCCAGAAATTTTCCAGAACTTGAGTGATGTTGCATAACAGGAACACACTTTCAATATATTATAAAGATAGGGCTCAAAACAAGATTATGCTTTTTGTTCATACAAAGTTTTGCACAGATACATAAACAAGAAAAACTTAAGCTGGAGAACATTGTTCCACTTCTATTCCAGAAAAACAAGGGCCTCCAAAAGGATACTGATCCCGATAGCACAAAATGGCAACAGTTAATCAACTCGGTAGAACTATAGTTCTATCTCTACTCATCATCTTGATCGACTCACAACCTTCTTTACTTGTTTCACTTTCTCAAAATCTCGGCCGTGGAAGTTCTTTTCCACTTCCCAAGCAAGCTGAGACATGCAATTGAAAGATGATTTTGCACCCTTCTCGTCTGTCACTTCTCCAGGAAAAGGAATACGAACCTCGAAAGAATCGTCCTGGGGAGATCTAACCCGGATGTCAAACCCTAACCTGTCCACCCACACCACCTTGGCATCTAATACCTGTAAATAGGACGTATAATTGAACTACTCGAACTAGCTGTAGGTCAAACACTCAAAATTATCATATTCCAAGGTAAATAGGACTTCAAAATTAATTTAACTACATGCAAGTATAGAAAAATCAAAGCTCTACTGTCTTGTACAGAAGAATGCAAACTCAACGATTTTGGAAAAGATATACATACTCCAGTAATTATATTTCCTTTAAAAGGTGGGATATTTCATGCCCCGTGTTTATCAATAGCACATACTTCACATTCTTGCTAAACTCATGATAATAACTTTGGATGAGCTTATAAATCCTATCAACATGCCCCCTACATGATCGTATCTGAGATTCTCATTTGTTTGCCCCCTACATGTTCATATCTGAGATCCTACTAGTGCAAAGGAATTATGATTCAATTTGTGAGGATTGATCTACAGAAATGTAATTAATAGACATGCTCCCAGTACCAGTACCAGTACCATCAATCCCCACTGAGCTTATTATGCCATGATTACTTCCTACAGTTACTGAACCAATCTCGAGTGTATGTTTTCTAAGATGCATCTTCCGACAAAAAATTATACTAAGAACAATGAATTGTCATATTTCTCGAAATCAACATTGTTCAACATGAAAACAGGAGCAAGTAAAACGCATCCTCTTGATGGAAATGAGAGCTCAAACCAACACAAAACACACACAAGGTGAACAATCGAAAAGTTGAGCTGCAAATTCTATAATCAAACCTGGAAATCCAAGTCAGCGTAGATATTACAAAATCGATGGACATCTTCCATGGTGTTTTCATTTATCTCATTCACGAGTTTCTCGGCAAAATTCCTCAGTGGATCAGGGTTTGCCACCTTATAATCCTCTGATGCAACCCACAAACCATCCTTCAAAAGAACAAATAATAATTTGTGAATCTTCCTTTTTTCCATTTAGAAGGGAAACAATAATCCATTCAAAACTTGGCAAATTTGAAACATTCCATACGAGAGGGAAACAAAGATATACGTGTAGAACAATATCCGAAACCATCTGCAGAAAAATGACACCAAAGCATACCACCAATGAATGTCCAACAAACCTCTCCAAAATCCTCCATGTGAAGTACACGATCAACAGAAACTGCATACATGAGGTCTTCACTGACTTCCTCACCAAAATTTCTTTTCCACAGAGAAGAATGCTTCTACAAAAGAGAAATCAAACATCAACACCAAATTTCTTTTCCACAGAGAAGAATGTTTCTACAAAAGAGAAATCAAACATCAACATCAGCTCAAAACTGCATAAAACTAACACTCCCTAGTTGCACTTGAAGAGTATTATTTGACAAATATACAACTTTTATAGATTGTAAGGTATTATAATACAGAGAACAAACATCATTGGCCATTTTTTCTGCTCATAACCATACTCGTCAGTAGTGCAATGATTTTGAATCACACATGTAAATAAGATAGAGGCCATTGCTATCAGTCAACCCAAAAGGCCATTGCTACCATTCGACAAAATCCGCAAGAAAGTTACAATTTCTTTCTGCCAAATTAATAATGATGATTGTCAAATGGTAAACTGAATTGGGCTCAATAAAGACATATTTACCTCGGAAGTCACTTTATCATCAATCTTTGCAAGTCTCCCCAGTACAGTACACTGTGGAGTCCTGATCCCACACTGCTCCAACTGAAATCAAGAAATGACACAAACTTTGATCAAACCATTCAGAACATAAAAACGGGAGCTTCCACACAGACCTGAACATGTAGGCTAGAGGGCACATCATCAAGGGGGAATGCATTGTTGGAGTGATGAAAGCAAAGGATTGGGGTGCCCAGAGAATCAACAGCAAATCTAACGCCAATTCCCAGAGGCCAGCCATCTGGGGTGGCAGTAGAAAGAGTGGCGACAGAGGATAACTCCATGATTGTTCTTGAAACTTCAGCTGGGGTTGGCTTGTTTTTCTTGGTCAATTCCAAGTGGGGTTTCGCCTCTGAAACCGCAGAAAAAGAAGAAGAAGCCGAGCATTTGAGTGACTGAGTTGAAAACCTGGGATTTGGGGTGGACTTCAATGTAGCTAACAGGGTAATTGAGGGCCAGTGAAGTTGAAGATGAAGCATTTTAATTTTGACGTGTGACTTTCTTTTGTTGTAAAATTGAAATCAAACAGCAGAAATTTTTGCAGCGGAGTAGATTGAGGAAACGATGATAATGCGACTCTTCTATGTAATTCTTTTATTTTGATAGCAGGAGAAAATGACAGATTGGGCGTACTGTTAGGCAAAATTATAAGATTCATTCATGCACACATATGCACATTATTATAAAATATTCTCAATTTATTTTTACATATTATTAGTCGGTTTAATTGAATCGACATTGACCCGACCTGTCAATCATGGGGAAGCAGGAGATATGTAAAGAAAAGACGATAAAAGAGACAATGAGTATAGTAGGATTGGTGGTATTCAGAGCATGATGGAGTAGGCAGTAAAGGAAAAAATGGAAAAAAGATAATTAATAAAAATTAATTTAACCTTAAAAGTTTTTTTTAAAAGATTACATACAAGCAACCAAGTTACATATTAACATCCTAATAAGATATAATTAATCAAAATTAATTTAGCCTCAAAAGTTTTTTTTTGAAAGATTACATACAAGCAACCAAATTACATATTAACATCTTAATGTAAGATCTAACTAGGAGACACAACCAATGAATCTATTGACGCTCAGTGGAGTCTGAAACTCTATACATCTGAATAGTTAGGGACACCCTCCCAAACACCCAAATGCTACACCACCAACGAACCGCTACTTGGAACCACCACGATCTCACCAACATCGACCACCTGCAGATTGGGAAACAACAGTGGGGACCACCGATATTGTCCCATTACGCTGGGTAATCTCCATAAAAAATTGCTCTAATATTTACAATTCTTGATTGAGGTGTGTTTTGAACACTCTTATAGAGAGTGTGGTTTTACCACTAAACTAGATCCAATTCACAATCTCAAAAGTTGTTAAACTATAATAATTTAAATCTCGGTAACTGATGTTAGGTCTGTTACCTTGATCAAAATGTGTTATGTCCGATACTACGTATAATATCGACAAATAAAATGTTGATATTTAGAAATTACTTATTACGATGAATCCAACAATATCACATACGATTATATTATTATTTACATATCTATTTAAATATATTGTCAAAATTTGAGAATGTTGACTCTCAAATGGTAAGTGTGCAGTTTAAGTTGGGACAAAGGAAGTACTAAATTTAAACATTCTAAAATGTATTTTTTTAAAATATTTTCATATTCAAATACACATTATTACTTGTTTTAACTTATAAAATACAATATTTATTTTTCTATATTATAATTTTTAAGGTAAAAAAAGTCAGGAGGTTTGTCTATAAATTTATGAACATGACACCTTTCCTAATACTTTCTCTTGATAGAATACTACGAAATATATTTTCTAGAAAAATGTTAAGGTGATCCCAATTTCCCTCTAAGTGAAGATAGGAACTGTAGGTTTTTAAATGCAGAAATATATAAGATTGACATCAACTTCAAAACTGATAATTTTGTAGCAGACCGACATTGACTTCAAAATTTTTAACATTGATCGAACTTATAAACACAAAAATACCCTTAACTAACTTTCAGTTTTCGAACGCTTTTGCTTCCACCCTATTTTCTCCCCACGCAGCAGACCTCCCCCACCCGTCAGAACCCTGACTACCTTCCCCCACCCCATCAGATCTCCCAACCCACTAGAACTCCACCACCTATTAGACCCCCACCACATCCCATCATTAACCCTTCCACACCACATACAAATAAATATCGTCCGATATGAACCACCGCCACTACAAGCGGAATATGCTATGGATTACGAGATTCTCCGGGTTCTTCTTCGTCACAACGGTTATCATCCTCTCATCCTCCCTGCAATCATTGACATCGACAGAAGCGATTAGATCCCCGCTCTCTGGAATTTTACTCCGGCATTTGTCATCCTCGTTCTTCTTCACCTTCGGCTATCTTGGAAGTTATTGATAAGCGCCGAAGCCGAAACTCCCTTCAGGCCGAACGCCATACCATTACTCCACTCTTAGGCCTAAGGCCATATCAAACTTTTTGCTGGGGCGAAACCCAGCCATCCAGTGAAAGATCTCCCGGTCCGAACATATCTCTAGATTACACATTCATTCCAATTACAACTATATGTATGTGTGTATCGCTGCAATTATTTATAGAGACCAGATTTCGAATTCGAATCATTCCTCATAACCCCTTTTGGGGGCCTACATGCTCTTCCTATTTTGGAACAACCATTGATTAATTTATTTTACATTATAATAACTAAAAAATTTGGCAACCTCTTTCTTGAAACAAGCATCGGTATCTGAACTCGATAATCAAGAGAAACATGCTAATATAACCATACATTTATGACATAAGTGCCAATATATGCGTCTGGATTTTGAAAGTGTCAACATAACCCTAGACGATCAATGAAAGGGAAAAACTAACCCTTCCGGAAAATGTTGGCCGGAATTCAATGAAAAGACTATTTTATCCCTTTGAAAAAAACAACAAAAAGAGAATGACTGTTGTGCCTCTCAATTTTTTAAAAAAAATCAAACTTTTCATTTTTTTTCTCCACATAGTAGTCATCCTCCCTTCTTCCCCACAACATCGCCGCCCTCCTTAGCAATTCCTCCTATTCTTCACTGCATCGCATGTTCTTCACTTTAGCACTTTTCACCCAATCACTCGATTTCACTCAATTCACCTGATCTTCCAACCACCAATTCATCCAATTTCACCCAATCTTGGCATCTTCCCCCTCCGCTCGTTCTTCAGGTGACACTGGTGTTTTCTTCGTTCAGATCCCCTCTTCTTCGACATCGTCCCAATCAGCTTGCTCGCTTTGTTTGGGCCTCTATTTTGGAATTTTTTGGCGCCCTATTTAGCACCATCTTCGTCGACCTCTTCACACTCGTGCTTTTCGATGATTCTCCCAGCGGCGTATGGCCCAGCAAGAAGAATCGGCCTGAAAACTGATGCGGTGGGCACATAGATGGTGCATTGGTGTAGCATGGATATGTTGGTGTGAGGATGGTGGTGTGGCACAAAGATGGTTGAGGTGGGCGAGTAATAGAATATTAAATGAATTAGAATCAGGTTAAGAAAGGAATACCCTTTCTGATTGGTTTTGTATATATCATTTTCCATATCTGATTCTACCTTGTATACCCTTTGTACTCACTATATATATATATGAATACACACAACCATAATTATATGTGGGGTTTACATTCTATCATGTTATCAGTCATGTCTCTCTAAATATTCTCTGGTTTTTCCCAAAATTCCAAATACTTTTCCCTAAAAACTTCTGATCTCGGTCATGACCACTCGTCATTCTCACCAATCGCCGCCGCTAACTCAGTGCCGCTGATCGCCGATCAAAGTTACCGTCGAACGAGCTACTCACGCCCTGTCTATCCACAGCCAGATCCACACTCAAGCGCTGACTCGTCCTCTTCACGTTCCGTTAGATCCTATCTCGCCGCTTCTATTTTTCTGGTTCTGTTCGTTGCTGCTCCTAGTCCACGCACGAAGGTTAAATCGATTGTACACTGCCATTCACAAGTTTTTTGTGTGTTTGGTGCGATTTGATTTTTCTTCTGTGCTTAGATATGCTCCTTCTTGATCCTGATGACCACCATTACGCTTCCTTCATTGATCAACTGCATCACCATCAAGTTTGATGGTTCCAACTATTCTCACTGGCATACTCAGGTTACCTTTATTTTAATAACTGTCAAATTGATTGGTTATGTTGATGGTTCGTTTAAGTGACCCGCTGCACCTGCAAGCTCGACTTCCAAGGAACCAGATGACAAGGCTTCTGAGGATGCTAATGCTAATGATGCTTGGATTTAGACAGATCAGCTAGTCTAAGCCGCTCATTTTTCATCCCCGACACCATCTGCAATGTTAGTAGTGGATGGTATGGTCACTGATGCTCAGGTATGAGATGTTTTATCCACTAAATATCATAATAATTTTCGTGCTCGTTGCCTTTGTTTATGTGATAGTTTATATGGAGTTCTTCAAGATAATCAATGTGTTCAGGAATATTATTCTCGTTTTAAGGACATTCTTGATGAATTGCATGTTCTTGGTCATCCTCTTAATGATGAGGACATTGTTGTTGTGTTTTATCGTGTCTTGAATGATAAACTGTCACATTTTTCATTTACTCAAATGGTGAAAGACCCTTTACCTACTTTATACACTATTGTTGCTGATGCTGAGACTTTAGATTTTTCACTCAAAGCTCGCTCGTCTACCTCTGGACTAGTACCCTCTGTTTTTTCTGCTTCTCAACAAGGG